>JAHSUH010003114.1:0-77500 GCA_025388415.1 Cynanchum wilfordii | reverse complement strand
TTGTCTATGGAGAGATAGGTGTAGAAGAGCTTCCCTCCAATAGGAGTTCGAATTTGGTTTAATTGGGGCTCAAAGTGGCTACCAAACACAAATAAATTACCAAAAAAAAAAATATTTAGATTTTTTATTTTTTAATTAAACATTTATATCTAATGACCTTTCATATTTTTTATTATGGTCTTTTTATTTTTATTTTTAAAATTTTTTTTGTTACTATATTTTGTCCAAAAATATGTAATTACAATGATATTTTGTAAATATTTATTTACCTTTAATATTTGAGTTTTTTTATTAATTTAAACATTAGAGCTCTTGAATCTACCATCTTATTTCAGCTACATTAGAGAAAAAAAAATTCTAATATATGTATCTAGTATATATATATATATATATATAATATATATATATATATATATATATATATATATATATATATATATAAAGTTTTGCATGGCCAATCAAATTCTCTTCTGGCCTCTAATACAAATTGCCTTAAAAAAGACAATGTATGAAGCCTCTACAAAGGGACCCCAAAGTAGGACTTCATAGTCATTTAGTGTCTCACTAAGGGTAAACTACGTTACCCGAACAAAGGGAATGGTTTGCCCTTTTAGAAAAAAAAAAAAAAAGGATTTTACATAGTACTCTTTTGGTTTGGTGGTATCCGAATGACCCTTTTTTACATTTAATTTATCGAGTGAAAGGTTTTAAATTTAAAAATTTTAGATGTATGTTATTGTAAATGTGTCAAACTAATAATCTCGCGTAAAATCTTTATTGTACCAAATTTTGGACACTAATTTTTTTCTTCTAGTAAAATTCTTGTCTTAGGGTACTAAGGGCTAGTATAGGAATTGGAGTGAAAAAAGTGATAGTTTAGTTACTACGACTCCTCTATTTAGGTACGTTTATTTGACTTGCGAAGTTCAAAATTTGACTCACGTTAAGGACAAGGACAATTTTGTGTCATATTTTTAGTCATATGCATATTGTAATATTAAGAGTCTACTCTTATAGATTGTCTTTCGAATTAATGGATAAAAATATCAATTTACTTAGGAATTGGATGGGAAAAAAGAAAAGAGGAAGACACATACATAGACATAGAGAGACATGCACATGAAAAATGGAAAGCATGGTGTTCCACAATTATGATCTTGACTTTCCCATCCCTACTCACGTTCGTTGTCCACACAATAACAAGCAAATGCAGCTTGCAGAATTTCCTTTTCTTCCACACTTTCTCATTTCTACTCACTTTTTTTTCCTTCACATATTGTCTTTGCAATTACACCAAATCAATATGCCTTTTTTGGCCCTACGTTCTTGACTTAATTCTTCACACAAATTTCCAACAACCTTCACCCATTCTGTACATCTATCTTTCTACCTCACTATTTACATATATACAGTAACATATATATATATATATATATATATATATATATATATATATATATATGTTATAGTCGGATTTGGGGTGCTTAAGCTTTACGATAATTGATGAAACTTCCTAGAATCGTGAATATCTTTGCTTTTAAACTTGTATTGCTTGAACGACAAGGAATTAATTAGTGTTGCCATGAGAACTCTTAAGAAAAACATGTTTTCTTTTTCATTTACTTAATATAGATGACAGTGTTGGAAATCGATAATATTAGTATTTGTGACTCAATAAATATAAGTGATATAATTATATATTACTTATTAGTATTAAATTAATCAAAATTGAAAAATATTATACAGTAGATAGAAATAACTCGATGAAGTCATACAATTTAGCATATTTTTGGTTCATTGAAAATTCAAAGAGAGAAGAATATATGTATGAGTCCATGTTCATGAACTTAACTTAATTCATTAACAGTATATACATATGTATGATTGATGATGTTTCTATATATACTTTACTTGGGATTCATTTTTGGAAAACAAAAAGTTTCTATTAATGTGGAGAAGTCCAGATTCATCCTCAAGAACCATTTTTCATGGAAGAAAAATGCACGCTCAGATACAGATGGAGTCCTATCATGGATCCATGGGTCACAAAAAACTTGATAAAAAGGATGAAAGCCACCTCGAATGTTCTAGTACAATGTACGGTTTATTAAAAGGTCAATACCAAAGAATATTTCTGGAAAGCAATTTCACGGCCACATCATGAAAAACTTAATTATATCCGAAGACACAAATAAGTTGGTAATGATTTCTTCCGACTTATATGATATTACGAGTTTAAATTCACACACAGTTATTAAAAATTTTGGACTAGAGTTACGAGAATTAGTTTAGATATGAATATGACTTAAAGATGTTATCATAATTAGGATTCATCTAAAACATTTGGTCTCATAACTAAAATTAATTTAGTCGGTATAATTAAAAATATATTAATAATTTTTTTTTCCAATAAAATCAAATTAAGAGTAGAAGATTTTATTCTCACACTACACATACATCTTAAAGAATATTTCTTTTTATTGTAATTTAAGTGTCTCATTTCGCTTGCCTAGATCTCTGAGCGATTATTAAATAGAAGTCTAATGTTATTTATTCAATAACACATTTTAAATTTATGAGAAAGCGTCTCAAAGCAATGACTTTATTTATCATTGACTAACAAATTGAGAGATTATAATAAATATTTAACTATTTTCTATCATTTTTGAAGTATTTGATAGAATATGGTAAAGGGAAAAACAATATATATTTACACACACACATATATATATATATATATATATATATATATGTATATATTGAATTGAAGAAATAAAATACTACTATTGAAAAGCTGAAAATCCAATGCATTGCATATATATATATATAATGGATTATAATAACTAATCAAAGTTTGACAGAAATGAAAGAATTTGAGACAAAAATGACAGTGTATGGAAAAATTTTGTGCCGCCCACTACATATTATCATGAAATCTCAAAAGCAAGAAACTAACCTAGATTTTGAAAGTTTGTCCCCAATATAACAACATATGAGATGATCTTTCTCCTCTTTGTTTCTTCTTCTTCCTTTTTTTTTTTCTTTTTTCTTTCTTTTCTTTTATAAAAATCATCATTGAATGAAATGGACGTATGTATCTAGGGCTTTATGGTACGTTCATTTCACAAAAAAAAAAAAATCATTTTTGTAGTGATCACTTAAACGTTAGGTATACATTTTTCTCGTGACTAAAACGACTGAAAGATTTCACATATTTAACTAGATAGATCAAATTAGAAAAACAAATATAGTTAAAAGATCAAGTTTTAAAAATAATAATAATAATTAAGGTTTTGTTGTCTATCTACTCGGTGATCTCCTAGACAAGCGATTTGAGATTCATCGTCTCATTATGAGGCTCGTGTTAGTAACATATTATAAACAATCCTATAATATTGTCTAAGAGTTTAAAACACATCATCGAGTAAAGGACTTTAAACATTACTTAATAATTGTTGAATAATCTTTTAGACAAATAATGGCACCTTTAAATCATAACATTTTTCAATTTCTTGATGATGAGCCTTAAAGTGGATAGATGGAGATCCAAAGAAAGAAGACTGGGTGGGGTGGGGTGGGGTGGGGTGGAGGGGTAAAAAGGCCAAAGTCAAAAACGGTGGGTGAAAATGGTAATGAGTGATCCCATAGGGTAGAAATAATAAGTTGGAAAGTATTGAATGGGAAACAAATGGTGCAATATTTTTAATGCCTTTTCAGTTTTCACTGTGCGTAAGCTTTTTCCAATAAGGTGAAACACATTCGTACTTTCATTATTACACGACCCTAAGGGTACCACATTTTTGAATTAAATGTCTTTTACAACAAATTTCATTAACATTAAAAAAAAAAAAAAAAAAAATCATTGGCTTAAAAAACACATCATGAATGTTAAACGACGTTGAAGATTCAACACTCATTCTAAGCATCATGTAAGAGTCGGAGTGAGATCTTTTTCTGAGTAAGAATTGAACTCTACGAGCATAACTCGAACTAAATCTGAATTAATCAGAGTCGTAATAACCAAATGTCTAAAAAAAAAATTATAAAATAAAAAAAAAATGAGACAAATATTTTAAAAGATAAAATTTTTAAAAATAAAACTTTTTTGTGTCAATTTATACCCACCTTAACATTAACAACAACAAACTACTAGACAATTAATAAGTTCCATCCTTCATTTTAACAACAAAAACAACAATACACTACTAGACAATTACAACTTCCACACTACAAAATTCTAATAAACCTAAAAATATTAATAGTAGTGCTTGTGAACGTTTCTTGATGTAATTTTTTGAATATATGTATATATATTAGGATCACAAGGTTGTCCCATATTTCTTCCTAGCTTTTTTTTCTTAAGGACTTTCTCAATTGGTCAAAATCAAGAAAACAACTTACATACATATACATATATATGGTCAATTGAAACTCTTACATTTTTTTTCCTTAATTAGTAAGAAGTTGCGTTTCTCATCCAATGAACCAATTATCCCACCGCTCTTCTAACTACTAAAAGTGATTTTCAATATTCTTATCTCTTTTTCTTTTGTTTTTTATATTTTTTGGACAATTAGGTGGGCCTCGCGGGTTTAAAATACGTAATTGAGTAAATTATTTTAGGCTCCTGCTTAATAACGGCTCAGAAATCTCTTAGGCGAGCGATGTAAGACTTCAAGTCACAACACACCCTCCATGCAAGCTAATTACCTGTTATAAAACTATTAATAACAAAAGAAAATTAGAAAAGAAAAGTAACATATCAATCAAATGAATTGGATGAGAGCATTCTTCTTCTTGTATATTTCATATATGTTTAATGTAATCTCATATATATATATATATATATATATATCTCACCCCTATATACATATACATATACATAGGAGGTTACTAGAAACGGAGAGTTACTATAAATTATAATTGCATAGGGGTTATGAAAGTTGAGAGAAGTTTAATGGACATACAAATAATGAAGGATTTATAAAAAAAAAAATAGATTTATTAAGAAAACTAAGAGATTATAAGTTTCGAACATACTAAATGTTTAACTCACAAGATTATTTGTATAACACGAGATAATATATTTATCCAACAACAAAAATAATGATTTTATTTCTTTAAAAAAAATGATGCATAATATTGTAAATATGTATGTAGGTATATTGTCCCAATACCGAAAAGGTTCATGAATTCGTGACGAGAAAAAAAAAAAAAAAAAAAACCACAATTAATGTGTGGTTCACCCAACTCAAACGTTGAGAAATATTTATCGCTTCTAATCTCTCTCTTTCTCTAAAAGCAAATAAAAATGTCCGTACCATGCATTTTTCATGGGTAGAATTTTCCGATACTGATATATGATAGAGATATATCAGAGATAGCAAATAATGCTATACATACACACACACAAATGTATATATATATATTTTTTTTGTATGTATGTACGTATACACATGCACGTATGTATAACTAGGGGTTTATTCCCAAAATATAACAAATTTTGGGATTCTTCCCAAAATGTAGTTGTTTTTTCATTATATTCCTAAAATATGATACTTCTACTTTGTCAAAATAGAGACTCATTTTTTTTAATAAAATATTCAACATCTACTTTGTCAAAATAAATGCTTATTTTTTTTAATAAAATATTCAGTTTCTACTTTGTCAAAGTAGATGCTCATTTTTTTAATAAAATATTTAAAGTCTACTTTAATTCTTTTTTTTTCTTTTTAAATTTATTTATAAATTTTAATTTTATAATTTTCTAATAATAGTAATTTATAAACAATTTTTTTATAATTTTTGTAATATAGATTATAATTATTATTATACTTATATTATATTTAACAAAGTGATGTAAAAATTAATTGAAATTATAATATATTATAATATTAAAATAATATTTTATGTATTTATGTAAAGTAAATTTTTTTTTTTGACTTGTGTTTATATATTCAAGTAATTTTAATTTAAGATTTATTTTTATATTCTTGAATTAAGTAATTTAATAAATTTATATTATATATTTACATAAAAAATCTTTTATTCAAATAAAAGAATTACTAAAAAATTGTTGTCCTATATATAATATAACAACCAATATGATCATATAGAAAATAATTATATAGATTTGGGAAACTTATATATTTATATATATATATATATATGGTAATGTCTTTTTTAAACAGCTACCAACTAAAACCCTTTTTTTCTAAATCGAGTATTTCTTTGTTGTGGAGTTACTTAGGGGCAACGGAAAAAGATGTGTTTTTCTCCGGGGAAATTGGAATGTCATTTTAGGTTTCCGGTGAAAGTTAGCTAAGCCATTACTGCAGTCAGCAGTGATAAGTGATGACAGAGGGAGAAAGTAATAAAGCTAAAAAATATCTACACAAATTAACCCTCGATTTGGTATAGCGGCCGTATATATATATATATATATATATATATATATATATATATATATATATATATATATATTATATATATATATATATTATCCCCATAACAGACTAATGAATTGTAAAAAAAAAAACTTTGAAGTACTTTTTTTTTTTTCCTTTTCTATTCTCTACTTTTTCTGTATTTCGGCTTTGGGAAAATAATATCCATCTCTTTTTCTTTTCTCTATTTATTTATTTATTTATTTTTAATTTTTTTGTGAAAAGTCAAAGTGATAGAATTTTTTGAACGTTCAAGGAAAGTAACATAATTATGCCAAGGAAAGTCTTATGAAAAAGTAAAAATTAAATTTTGTTTATATATATATATATAATATTTATGTAATGAAAATAGCTATATATGTGACCTTAATTTGCACAATTGTGTGACAATGACTTATTTATTTTCTCTTTTATGAATGGTATTATATTAATTCAAAGAAAAAGTCAGAGTAATCAAAATTTAAATATGTTTAATAATTATTGATATTTTGGCAAAGACGTTACTTAGAAGAAATTAATTAGAAAAATATCTTTCTATATATATATATATATATATATATATATATATATATATATATATATATATATATATTGAGAGGCATCGAAGTGTAGTTAGAGTCCACATAAATTGAAGGAGTTGAGGTGAATGCTACACGAGCAAGCCTCCAGGGTCCTGCCTTAACCTTACCCAAGCACCAATCAACGAATACAAGCACCACGTAGATGATATGTCTTCCAACATGAGAGATATCCACAATACAAAGCATTAAATGCATCTAATTAACCTGACCAGCACTGTTGGAATTACCAATTCAGACTGTCGGGCAGCGTAAATCTTCTAAGTGTAATTCCTTCATTTCTCGAGACTTCAAATATAAACAGTAACTTACACATCACACACAAACGGAGCCGGATATTCTAAAATATTTCAAGTGTCTTGTTCTATTGTTTATTACTCTCATAGATAACCAATTGAATTTCTCATCTTTAGTTTTCTGAGAATCTCTTTGATTTAGTTACTAACTTAATCATCGGAGAGTCAACGTCGAGAACACACCCCGACATTTAGCTTTCTTTGCAAGATACACAATAAGAAGTGAAGTCTTCTTATCCTAAGTGACACATACTAGAAAGAGATCCGATCAATATATATATATATATATATATATATATATATATATATATTTTAATTCCTACTTTTGTATGTGAGAGAAAGAAAGAGTAGGAAAAGGAATGTTTCGTGTAAGAATAATCTCATTATATCTTATTCAAATTCAAGGTTGCACCACATTTGAATTTTTTTGAGCAATGAAATATACAAAAAATAAAATAATAACGAATAACTAAGGTTAAAAAAATACACCTAAAAATGAGTTCAAAATATAACAAGAAAGAAAAAATTAAATTTTCACTAAATAAAATAAACTCGTATTATGGATTCATTAAAAAAAAAAAAAAAAAAAAAAACTTGTATTATTATGGAGGCTTTGAATTCAAATTCTTTTTTTTTTTTTTTTAAATTCTGTAAGCTTTGAATTCAAATTCTATTACATATTCTCCACAAACACGCACTGACCTTTTGCGCGTGGCATTTGAGCACGTGCTCTTCTCAAAATATTATATTACTCTTCGGGTCCCTCACCTTTCCATAATTATCAAATACTTTGCTTGAATTTCCTAAAATTTAAATTCCATGATAAAGCTTTTAAAAGGGGGGAGGGGGATCTGCCAAATCTGTTTTATTTTTTTAAAGAAAATAATAATAATAATCTATATATATATATATATATATATATATATTATATTTTAAATCAGACAGTGACTTATTATGTGTCCAATAATTTAACAATTTATAAGTAAAATCCATTATCCATATAAGTTTGGTTTCTTATTATGTGACATCCGTAAAAATAAATTTAAATATTTATAATTATTTTTTTTAGAAGAAAATATTTATAATTAATTTAAAATATTTTTTTATATTGAGAAGATAGTAGTATTAGGTAGTTGACCATAAAATAGTTATGAAGTAAGAATTTGAAAACATTTTAAAATCTTGAGATTAAATTAAAATGTATTCGAGCAAATAATATTATTGAGATTTATATATATATATTAGTGTTAACCAAGAAAAAACTTCTTTATTATATTAATAATAAGACAAATAATTAATCCTTTATACTTATAGTTTAAGTAGTGATTATCCTATAAAAAAATTTAAAAAAAAAAAAATTAGTGAAAATATTATTGTCATAATGACAATATATATATGATGTAGGTAAGAAAGGATACATACAAAAATTCTATAATTTACAAAATCTTTTTGTTGATTTTGTCATACTTTTAGCTAAACTAATTATTATTCATAACATTGCTGCCAATCACCCGACCATATTTAAAAATTTTATATTCATAATAAGTTATAATATGATCATAAATGTTATTAACTATAGGCTTACATAACCTGGTAGCTTGGGGGAGTTGGTACGCAGACTCTTAATGTTTCATCCAGGGCGGATTGTCGAGATTTCGAATCCCTCTAGGGTGGTTAGCATCATGTTAAAAAAGCTCTGGGTCAAGCCTTCACCGTTGAGTAAGAGTTGAACTCTGCGAGCGCTCCGCAGACCGAGTCCGGATTAGTCTCACCAAATAAGGTGGGGCACCGGGCGCCCCAAGTGAGTATAAAAAAAACTATAGGCTTATATATATAATTATAATCTTTTATGTGTACAAGTCTGTTTTTTTTTTTTTTTAAGCATCCGGTATTCGAATCCACACGGACGAACTTATACAAGTTTGTCTTTATAGCTTACAAATATATATTTGTACAAAATTTTATGTCTTATGCTTTAAAATACTAAAAAAAAAAAAAAAGTATATTTAAAAGATTCGTAATCATATTATAGTATATCTTTAAAAGTAGTTCATATTCAATGTACATACTTCATTTAGTTGGAAAATTATACATTAGTAAAAAATTCAACTTAATAAATATAAAATAATAAATTATATTTTCAAAACATATATATATATATGCAAAGTAAGTGAACACAAATTATATTTGTTAATCTATATGTTACTATAACATAACAAACATCAAAACTAATTTATTATAAAATCTTTATACACTTGTGTTTGTTATTTATAAGCGCATCTATAAGTTATTATCCATACAAAAAAGGTACGAAGACATAAGTGTTATCGAGAATTTTTTTTAAAAAAAAAAGTCAGAGCCGCTCGATTTACTCATGGTAAATAATTGTGTACATTCATTATTGTGATTATCACTTTAGTCATGGATGCCAAAGAATTAAAGTTAGTAATAAATGTATACATTATGAGTAAAAAAATTTCAATAAGATTTTTATTACTAAATAATTCATGAAAAATTGAGGTGTTATTCCTATTAACTAATACCACCAACAAAGGTTAGTCTTTTTTTATTTTGGTAAAGTTACTCTCAAATGTTAGTCAACATGCATATATTACTATATATATATATATTCAAATGCATATGGTAAATAAGTCTTGGAACTTATATATTATATTAAGTTTGATTAATATGGATTAGGAAATAATTTGGGTTAAAAGATAAAAAATCTTAATGGTTTTTGTAAGTTTTTATAGAAGTGAGTCCATATTTTTATTGAAATGACGTTATCTTGATATATACATGTCATTGTAATAAATTGTGAATATATTTATTACATATGTTCATATAACAACTTTATTCCTAAGTCAAAAATTCTAACTTGAGGAACCCCTTGTCTAATTAATAGTTTCGAAAAAAAGTGTAACTCAATTAGTACTAGTTTTACTTATAAATTCGAAAAAATCTTAATTTCAAGACACGTTAGAGGCTCTCAATAGGTCATTTATTCAACGCTTGTTGTAAGCGTCATATAATAGTTAATGTATGACATTTTTCTCGAACAAGAGTTAGACTATACTTACAATAAATGATCTAAATAGAAGAAAAAAAAAAGAGGGAAATTTGTATAATTTTATATAGCTTGGAGGGTATCTTCATAATTTCAAATTGAAGAGAAAACTCCAAAATAAGGGGTTGAATGGGTAATAATCTTATTGAAAGACAAGTGTATTAAATATAATAAAGAACATTTGGTCCTAAACATTGTATTACACACATAAAATTTTTTTTTTATATATATATATAATATAAATTAATTCAAACAAAGAAAGAAAAGGAAAAAAAAAGAAAAAAGAAAAAGAAATGGTTAATTAGAAATTGGAAATTGTACTACTTTATTAGGGCTATGAAGAAGACGTTATGTATCAAAAGTGCGTCTAGGTTCTCTTCATGTACTGCTTTTGGGTCCCACCCACCCCCCACTCTCCAAAAATCCCACCTCACTAGACTAGAGATTTCCTTCCCCCCTTGCAAACAGCGGCGTTAAAAAAAAAAAAAACCATCGTTTCTTTCCTTTTCTCTGTGTTTATTTCTCTCTCTATATATACATACATACACATAAATATAGAGACAAATATTGGACTATTACACTTCTTTTTTGTATCAACGAAATTGCTTCTCTTCCTCTAAGAAACTTCTGTTTTGAAAATCGAGCTAAAAAACCAAGACTAATGAGGAGAAAAAGGTAAGGAAAGAGAGTAGTTTGGCGAAGCGTTTTTTTTTTTTTTTTGGATTGTAATCATGTTTGGTTATGTATGTATATATATGTATATATAAAAGGGGGGTCTTATATATATATATATGTGTGTGTGTTTGTGTGTGCCAGCAGTGAGTTGGTTTTTTTTTTTTTTGTTTTTTTTTTTTTTGTGCATGAAGAGATTGTGATGTGGTGTAGTTGAGGAGGAATGATAATTTGGTTTTTTCTTCTCTCTGCAATGAACCAAACCAGCGGCTTATACGGTGCGAGGTGGTCATTTTGAAGCTCATAAAAAAGGGCAAAAGAAAAAGGAGAAGAGTAAACTGGGTTTTCTTTGCAGGATTTTGATCACTGGATTACTGGGTTTTTTTTTTTTGTTGGAAAGGTTTCTGGGTTTATTGGGATTTGGCTCCGTGGTTAATTAAAAGGATCGCTGGATTTTTTTTCCCCTAATTTGTTGATGATATCAATGTGGGGAATGAAATGTTGATGTTGCTGAAGTTTTGTTTTATTGTGGGGGTAAAGGAGATGAAATGGTGAAGCGACGGAACTCTGTCAATTTTTTGACTGTTCATTTTTGAAACTGCATGTGGATTGGAAGAGAAGATCTGAGGCTTCGATTTGATTTCTGCCTGGTGACTGTTAATCTGTAGACATAAAGGATGTTGTATCCTCAGGTAATCAGCCAACTGTTCGACTTTTTTTTCTTTTCGCTTTTCTTTTGGTGATTTTCTTGAAAGCTATGGGTATAGTCTCTCTGATATTAGTCTCTTAATTTCTTGCTGATGGATTTTTAGCATTTCTTTAAGTAATGGAATTCAATCTTTGTTGCATTTCTACCATTTATTTATTTATTTATGTTTTTAAAATTTCTTCTGGGTTCTTGAAATATATGTGTATGTGGGGCCTTTATTTGGTCTGTCATAGTTTCTTTTTAGTGGGTTTTGCTTTTTCTATTCAAAACAAAAATTCATACTTTGCCAACATTTCTTTTGCATTCAGTATGCCTGTTTCATTAAGTTCTTTGATTTTTTGTTCGGAACTGTTGTGGGGTGCTTTTGTATTTTTATTTTTCCAATGATTTTCTTTTAGAGATGACGTCTCATTAATCTTTTACCGTATAGATCCATGTATTTCATATAATCTAAGATAGACTAAAGCTTAAAAGTAGCTGCAAGTTGAATTCAGCAAGAATCAGCCCCCCTAGTCCCAGAAGAAAAAAGAAAAAAAAAAAGGGCAAAAAAAGGGTTGAGTAAAGATTAGTTTCTAGATTGGTCAGTGATTTTCTTTAGCCTGTTAACCATGCATGTTAGCTGTATTTTATGCCATTTGCTTTTGCATATGCTGTAGTTCCTTTGATTTTTTTTTTTTTTTTTTGATAAAATGCAATAAGTGCTTTTTTTTTAATGCAAAGATCAACAAGTGGTTTCCTATACATATTTCAAGTTGATTTTGTTTGATTGAGAAATTCTTGAACAGGAAATGACTGTAAGAAGGTTGTCTCATATGTTCTGTTAAGGAATGGATAGATTGGTTGGTTGTGTCTTTGCTCAAAAAAGTACACAAGCCTGGGACAAACATTGAAGTCTTTTTATTAGATGGATTGAATAATAAGTTCAAAGAAAGAAATGTTGAAGAGATTGGCACCTCGGCTGTTAATTTTATCATTCCTTATTTCCGTCGCAGCTGCTGATAATGGATTTTCCCGGTGTTATTGTGAGGAGGTGGGATTTTGGAGCATTGAGAACATTCTGGAGTGTCAAAAGGCGAGCGATTTCTTGATTGCTGTAGCCTATTTCTCAATCCCAATTGAGCTACTCTACTTTGTTAGTTGCTCCAATTTCCCATTTAAATGGGTGCTGCTTCAGTTTATTGCATTCATTGTTTTATGTGGGATGACTCATTTGTTAAATGGATGGACTTATGGTCCCCACCCATTTCAACTTATGCTTGCCCTTACCATTTTCAAGGTTCTCACAGCTTTGGTGTCATTTGCTACTGCTATAACTCTGATTACACTCATCCCTTTGCTACTCAAGGTCAAAGTTAGAGAATTTATGCTGAGAAAGAAGACTTGGGATCTTGGTAGGGAAGTAGGAATCATAAAGAAGCAGACAGAAGCAGGAATGCACGTCCGGATGCTTACCCAGGAGATTAGAAAGTCACTTGATCGGCATACCATATTATATACAACTCTAGTTGAGTTATCTAAGACACTGGATTTGCAGAATTGTGTTATTTGGATGCCTAACGAGAATAAAACACAAATGAACTTAACTCATGAATTGAGAGGAAGAACTTCATCGGATATGAAGAACTTAACTGTCCCAACCAGTGACCCGGATGTTAAAGAGATCAAATCAAATGATGGAGTAACGATTCTCCATATTGACTCAGCACTTGCCGTTGCAAGTAGTGGGGGAAATGGTGAACCAGGGGCTGCTGCTGCAATCAGGATGCCCATGCTGAGAGTTTCTAATTTCAAAGGTGGAACACCTGAGATGGTTCCTGCATGTTATGCAATCCTTGTGTTGGTTCTCCCTGGTGGAAGTGGTAGATCTTGGAGTAATCAGGAGCTTGAGATTGTAAAAGTGGTTGCTGATCAGGTTGCTGTCGCTCTTTCCCATGCTGCAGTTCTTGAAGAATCTCAGAACATGAGGGAGAAATTGGAGGAGCAAAATCGGGCCTTGCAGCAAGCAAAGCAAGATGCATTGATGGCGAGCAAAGCAAGGAATGCATTTCAGATGGTAATGAGCAACGGGCTGAGAAGACCCATGCATTCAATTTTAGGTTTACTATCATTGATGCAGGAAGAGAATCTAAATGGTGAGCAACAACTTCTTGTTTATTCAATGGTTAAAACTTCCAATGTCCTCTCAACCTTGATAAATGATGTGATGGATAATTCAAGTAAGGACAATGGGCGGTTTCCTCTTGAGGTGAAGTCTTTTCGGCTGCATTGTATGATAAAAGAAGCTGCTTGTCTGGCCAAGTGCCTTTGTACTTATAGGGGTTATAATTTTTCCATTGAAGTAGATAGAGCCTTACCTAATCATGTCATGGGGGATGAGAGGCGAGTTTTCCAGGTTATTCTGCATATGGTTGGAAATACTCTAAATGTAAGCAGTGGAGGAGGGCGTCTCAACTTTCGTGTTGTCTCAGTGAATCAAAGTCTGGGAAGGAATGATCAAGGATGGGGACCATGGAGGTCTAGCTCAACTGATGGATATGTTTATATAAAATTTGAAGTTGGAATAAATGATGATGGTTCGCTTTTTGAGAGCAGTTCCAGTTCTACACATAGTCATCAGAGGTATTTTAGTGGGGGAGCTGAGGAGGGCTTAAGTTTTAGCGTATGCAGAAAGCTAGTTCAGGTATGGTTTATTTCTAGCAGCATATTTTTTTTTTTTTTTTTGTGAATATTTCTAACAGCATTTGATTGTCAATTATCACAAATTTCTTATAATGGTTCTCAGTATTTTTTTCTCCTTCAAAGAAAGAAATAATTCATATTTTCTAAAAAATAACTTTTAGAAAATGGAAATCATTTTCCATTAGTCTTGGTGAAAGAAAATCTTCATAAGTCTTCTTCTTTAAGAAATTGTATTTTTGAGACCAGTAAATCTAGATTTGTAAGACGAGTCACTTGTTATGCTATTGGAATCTATCTTTTACTATTACAGTTGTTGATAAACTTTACTGTTTGATTCCTATTGTTATTCATGCAAACTGCTATATTATATATTAAGTGATTGAGTATTTAGTGCTTAAGCTTAGTTTCATGAAGCTTCAAAGAAAATATAGGGTAAATATTGATATGGAAATTAGTTGCTTTAAAGGAACTTGTTCTATTTCACTGGCTAACTGTTTTGGAAAAAATTTATGACAATTTATGACAGTTGATGCAAGGAGATATCTGGATAATCTCAAATCCGGAGGGTTGTGATAAAAGCATGGCACTTGTGCTTCGGTTTCAGAAGCCTTCATCCATCGTTGTTGGCATATCTGAACATGGAGCATCATCTGATCGTTCATATTCAAATTCTCTTTTGAGGGGCCTTAAAGTTCTTTTAGCTGATGATGATGATATAAATAGGGCAGTTACTCGAAAACTGCTTGAGAAACTGGGATGTGATGTTTCTTCTGTGGGATCAGGATATGAATGTCTGAGTGCTCTTGGACCTGTCGTATCTTCCTTCCGAATTGTTCTTTTGGATCTCCACATGCCTGACTTAGATGGCTTTGAAGTTACTTCCAGAATCCGAAAGTTCCGCAGTCGCAGTTGGCCATTGATCATTGCCCTAACTTCAAGTGATGATGAAGAAATTTGGAATAGGTGCTATCAGGTTGGAATGAGTGGAGTTATTCGGAAACCAGTCCAGATGCAAGGCATTGAAGATGAGCTTCAGAGGGTCCTCATGCAGGCAAACAGAGTGGTGTCATAAGGCAGATGGATGATACACTTCCATGGCTAATGAGCAATTTCAGCGGAACTTGTTCAAAAACGGAAACAAATTTTGCCTTGGAACAAAATGCTTCTTCTATCAAGTGTCAACTATACAGGATGTTATACAGCAATTCAGTCACATTGGTACAGAATTGTTCACCTTCATTCTTCTTTGATGTCTTTAATGTTTCATGTTTTGGGTATCAAACTTTATTTATTTATGATAGTAAAAATGACAAATAAGACATCTCTGAAATGGAGATAATCAGATTGAACAGAAACTAGGTGGTTAGGAGAAGGTAATTAAGTGTTTTTATTATTGGGATGAAAAATTCCTGTTACAAATTGTTTCAAGAAAAATTTTGGTTGAAAGGAATTAATAGACTTGTAGAAGTAGACTAGGATCCATAATTGTAACTGCTGTTATAAAATTTATATACTATTTCCCCAGAAACAGTCCAGTTTGCTGTTTCAGAAAGTTCAAATGATACGAGGTTACTCGTTTCATTTTGTTTTGCATTGTTGTTTACATGCTTTCAAAATTTAATCCTAACTTACCGAGTAGGCACCACTGTCATTTGGAAATCTGCAACTTCTATGGTGACATTAGTTGACATGATGATTAGCTAAATCTTGATGTTCCTCTATGTTGCAGTATGTTCTATCGTTAAACATCATGCCGGATCTAATTTACATTCTCATCTCAGTCATTGACTTACATTATCATCATAGCATGTTGAGATCTGTTTAGAGTTATCCTATTCTAGCACTTAAGAAGTCAAATCTCAATCACCTTTTGTTCACTACTATTCCTGACATTTGACTTGGTTTGTGAATAATAGCACTATTCTGAGCATTCACAGCCTTTTCTAGATTGTATATATCTTCGATCACCATGTTTGTTTTCTCCTACATTATGGAACAGCCTATCATTGCCAATACTTGGTAGATATGTATCCAACATTCATGCTTGATGATAACTTTGATGTAGACTTGAATAAGACTTTGGTATATATGTTCTGAAATAGATTTACTACATAAATTAAATAGCATATTCCTTGAACTTTGCTGTCTTTCTGAGCTACTGGTGCATCTTTATCTTTCACTTGCTAGCTTTTTTTTTTCTCTCTCTGACAGTATTCAGTGGATATAGGTATGATTTGCTATAATTCTTGATTCTATTCATCTTCCCCAGGTGCATCTTATCTAACATCATATATATATCTATAAAAATATAGTTATATTAGCAGCCCATATCTTATACTCATCTGTTGCACGTGCATCGCATGTGGTTATCAATCGGAGTCTTGTGTGTTCCCTTTGAGAAGCCACTGAAAGTGGCAAGTTTGTGTGAAAGAGTATGGGTCAAAGATATATATCTATATATATATATATCTTCTGTTATACTTCTTTCCTCTCTCTTTTGTTTTGACAAAATGTAATACCATGCATGAATATAAGTTACGTACATGCATATTTCCAACCTTTTCTCTTTCAATGAAGGCAACTTTCACGTGGCCCCCATCCTTTATATCTCTCTCACCTCCCCCCATCCTTTTGTTTATATCTCTGCCCAAAAATTTTCATGGATATTTTGTTTGGAATTCTGTATATGTCCAATTATTTTCCTTCGTGGTGTTCCTATATATATCTTGTCTTAATGGTGGCTGATTTTGCATATTATTTGGTGTGGCATCATTAATACTTTGACTGGCTATATCTTTTTGCTTCCATCACTTTCTTTTCAATCAATTCCGGGTGGATTTTTTTTTAACTATTAAATATGGAGTTTAGTACTGTGCTTATATTTGAATCAATTCTTGATTGATATTTACATTAATTTTACATGATATGTTTTTATGAATGAGACAGAGAACGAGAGAGATGGAGACAATTTTGTAGTGTTTAGGTGGTGTGGCTCTTTGGGATTATTATGGTGGGGTTGGTATTTCTTATCAACATAATATTTTGTACATATTCTGTGTATGTATAGATATATATATATATATATATATATATATATATATGTTGTATATGTGTGTGTGTACACGCACACACCTGAACCTTGCAATGAGACAAGATGCCTCATAAAAGCTTGAAATTCTCAAGTAGGAGAAGAGGTGGTCCATAAAGAAGTATGGGGATTAAATGTTTGTCTTTCTTTGTTGTATTATTATTATTTCATTTTTCTTCTTTTTTATATGAGAATATCCAATTTTGATCTTGAAAAATGGTATCTTTGAAATTGACTTGTAAGACTTCAGTTACAATGTCAATAGATGTTGCAAATTCAGACTTTATTTGTTTACTTCTCATCATGGTAAGCTCAAATTCATGGTTGTGAGTTGAATCTCGTAATTTCATTTAAGTCATTCACTTCAGATTGAGTTTTTAAAGAACGTTTCATCTTGACTTTTAGATAGGGTTAATAGAGGCGTAATCAACAAGTTAGTAATATATATATATGGTTATTATGGATGATAAATATATCATTCAAGGGAAAAGAAGTCTTATCCAAGTGGTTGGGTTAGTTAAGCGATATCCTAAATGATGAGAAGCATTTGTTGTAGAAAAATGAAAGAAAAACCTGGTAAGGAAGTTTTTTCGTTTGAAACTTGATTTATGTATGTACTTATTTAAAATTTGGGGTAAAAGCATTCCCATGATCAGTTTAGTTTGAACAAGGATCAGTTTAGATGTGAATTAATTTAAAAGTATTATTTTTATAGTTTGAGACTCATTTATGACAATTCGTTCTCTTAGAAGAAAAGAAATGGAAGAAAACCCAAGTGCAAGAAACAAGAAAAATGCAGCATAAAAATGTTTTTATACTGCAAATTGATTGAATTAATAGAACCCAACAAAGAAACTTGAGAGGAAAAAGAAAAATAATTAAAAAGAAAGAAAAGAAAATTGATCTTCTCAAGACAGATGCATGCAGCCAGAAATAGATATATATATATAAATAGAAGGTGGAGATTGATTACTGGAGATAAGAAGAATATAAATTAAGTAATGATTTTGTTATTTGCAATGACTCTTCATGACTTGGTGCAAAGTTTTTTTGTGCTAAGGGGTCTGAATGTAGATTAAAAAAAAAAAATTATAATCTTTTGCAGTCTTTTCAATGCCATGAAATTGCATCAAAAGAATCTTTTACCTTTCCATATTATATATATATGGAAAGATATATATTACATGTATATATATACAACTTGAAAAATCCAAAGAGAGGTACACATACTTTGAATCTCATCCCACTTGGAACTGTTATATATTTAATTATATTTGTATCATTTTCAATCAAGAAGCTGTTTACATATATAAATTAATATAAAAATTTGTGAAAATATTTTTACGATATGAAGTTAAAGAAGGCGTACCTCTTAATGTAATGAGTTCGAGACACATTAAAAGGTGAAAATGCTTTATACTTAAAAAAAAAAAAAGAAATGTAATGATGATGTAAAAGTTTGTTTTTTTTTTATGACACAAATTGTTTTGAAAGGATTTTAATTATGGATGACGCCTCATGTTTATATTTAGATTAATCTTCATTTAAGTTGGGTAAGTTTGATATCAAGTTTTAAATAGATACATACGTGAATGAGATGTTTGAATTCATATCCTTACTTAGGCAGTCTTATGTCTATATTTAGATTAATCTTCATTTAAATATTTGGATACATAAATAACGAGTTTGAATTAGTAATGTTACTTAGATTAAGATAATTCTTTATCAACTTATATAACACCCTAAATTCTTGAAATATTTATTTGAAAGTAATAAAAATAATTATTAATTAATTAATTATTAGTATTGTCAAATCTATAATTAGATCAGTCAATAATATATATTTATATATATTTACTCGATGCACAAAAATCCAAGAAGATGATCAAAGCATATATATGTGATTTTAAAAAGGTGCAAATTAGGAATGCCAAGAAATATAATATGAAAAACCCCTAAATCTCAAAACCAAGAAAAAAGTACAATAGAAGACTACCTGGAATCTCAAGTTCAATTCTAAGTAGATCTTGTGATCTATGCAAAATGGAATTAAATAATATGCATAGTTTTATTAATTAAGGATAATGTACTTTGAGCAGACCAAAGTGTGCCCTTTTTTTTTTATTATTATTTTTTTCATTTTTATAAAAGGGTTTTACTTAATTGGGTAAAATATATTTGTTGGACATTGCTGTCTTGATTAATATAATAGGAAACCTATGTATAAGTTTGACTTGTATCATGGGCAGAGGCCTAGATCCTCGGTTGATCTATGAGTTTTTATTATATTATGGGTAGTGGTTTAAGTACTTAGCTATATTATATATATATATATATATATATGTATGTATATGTATATTTATATATGATTTCTTTATCTTGAGAAAGATATGTAATCTTGTGTCGTGACTATAAGTTTGAAAGTACTCATAATTAACTATTTTACATTGTCTTCACTGTACTAAAATGATACTCGAGTTGACTATGAGTACCTAGATCTATTCTTATATACTATTACATATTCATATCATTTATCGATGTGAGACGAGATATCACACTCTCTCTACACCTGCATCTCCTTAGGTAAAGTTTGAACTCGAAAAACCTTGTGTAATGGAAACCAAACTTCGTTCACTTAGACTAATATGAGTTGGTGAGGTAAGGGAAAATTGACATAAATAGTTCCCAAACTATAGACGTTTGGTGACATTGGTCCCTAAACTATTTTTTTGGTGGGATTGGTCCCTGAATTATAAAAAATTGTGACATTGGTCTTTCCGTTAAAAATTCTATTAAATCACTGTTAAGTTTGGAGAAAAAAAAAAACTTAAGGGTATTTATGTCATTACACTATTTAAATATAATTAATAAGGAAAATTGGTATAAATAGTCCACAAACTATAGACGTTTGGTGACATTGGTCCCCAAACTTTTTTTTGGTGGGATTGGTCCCTAAACTATAAAAAAATTGTGACATTGGTCCTTCTGTTAAAATTTTTGTAAATCACGGTTAAGTTTTAAAAAAAAAACCTTAAGGGTATTTATGTCAGAACAAAACAAAACAAGAAGTCCAACGGACACGACGATAAAGTATTGGCACAATTGTCGACTGTTTGGAGAAGAGTGCTATGGGGAACGAGGTATCGAGCAAATAGAAGACCTAATTAAGCTTGAAAAATGACAAAAAATAAAAGGCGAAAAATCTAGAAAATCATTCCGACAATCGGAATTTAATTTTCATGGATGATTCGGAAGAACAAAAAAAGATGATAGTCATGAAGTGTTTTGGATGCTGGAAAAGGGGGCATCAATAGTAGTAAGCCATCAAAGGGTTGACTTTCAAAGAAATTTTACGTCGTTCCCCATCGCACTATTCCCCAAACCATTGCTGATGGTGACAATACTTCGTCGTGGTGTTCATTGCACTTCTTTTATTTTTATTTTTTGTTTTCTTATGAAATAATAGTATAATAACATAAATGCCCTTATAGTTTTTTTTTTTTTAACGGTGATTTAATAGAATTTTTAACGGAAGGACCAATGTCACAATTTTTTTATAGTTCAGGGACCAATCCCAACAAAAAAATAGTTTGGGGACCAATGTCACTAAACCTCTATAGTTTGAGGACTATTTATGCCAATTTGCATATTATTAATTATATTTAAATAGTGTAATGACATAAATATCATTGAATTTTTTTAAACTTAACAGTGATTTAATAGAATTTTTAACGGAATGACCAATGTCACAATTTTTTTATAGTTCGTGGACCAATCCCACCAAAAAAAATAATTATGGACCAATATCACCAAACTTCTATAGTTTGGGGACTATTTATACCAATTTGTCGTGAGGTAAGTATAGATTGGATCCATAGCCAAACAAATCAGCCCATTTTATTAAAGAATAGATGGGCCCAATGAGCCATGCACGAAATGAAAGAATTCCCACATATATATAATTGGGTTTGGTTAATATTTTTACGTAAAGCCCATATTTTCTCTGTGTGGTTAAGTTTTGGGCTTAGGTTATCTAGTTTGGGTTTTGATAAGAAAACGAATAATATTACTCATGATCTGAATAATACAGTGAAGGAACCATTTTCCTACAAAAGTAATAGTTTGATTATTATATATATATATATATATATATATATATATATATTTTAAAATGTAATTTTATTATTTTTTCCTTTTTGATATTTGAGGTATTTTTCGTTTTTACTGTATCTCTAACTCATAACTTCTAGAGGTTCGGCTACTTAATAAGTTACATTTTTTTGACAAATGTACTGTTATTTGATAATGAAACCTTTAATTAAATTGTTTTGAGTTTAACTATATGATTTTATGCCTATTTCAATTGTATGCTATATTTCTACAAAAAAAAAGTGTATGCTATATATATAGTTAGGGTTTTTTCTCGTGATCTCTTCTAATTAGTCGATAAAAAGTGTTACAATTCAATGTTGTACTTCAATTTGTATGTTTCTCCTTTTGAATTCCATTTAGATTAGTTGATGAATAGTGCCATATTTTAGCATAAACTGCAATTTATGGATCTGTCCCATAGATTTATCACGTATTAATGTTTAAGAATACTAAATTATAATAACAAAATTCTAAGACGTAGGTGAGTTGGTAAAGAGTTTTGCTCGCTTAAGTGAGATCTCGAACCTCAACTAATGTATGTAGTAATTTAAAATTTGGGGTCAGACTTATTCAAAGTTTAAAAGTACTTTTTTATAATTTGTGACTTATTTAGGACACATCGTGTTATAGGAGAAAAAATTACAACAACAACAACAACAACAACAATAATAATAATAATAATAATAAAACTAAATATTTTGAAGTCTCCTTTTAAGTTATCAAGATCAGAAATAAAGGAATCAAGATTCCTTTTACTTTCTTATTATTTGGTTTTTTATAGCCTCGTTTTTTTTAAAAAAAAAAAAAATCAATTTGTCAACTTTTATATACTTCTAATGCTTTTAAATAAAAATAAAATTGATATATCTTTTTTAGGTAAACATCTTATAGCTCCTTATTCATAAAAATGAAAAGAAAAATAATTGAGACTTGCAAATATGTGTATATATATATATATATATATATATATATATATATATATATATATATATGTATTTTTACCCCCAAAAAAGAGAAAAAACTACAATACTTGCAAAAACTAACTCTTTTAAATAGTACAAAATTATATATATATATTTTTTTAGTCTAAAATAAATAAAATACAACAAAATGTTCCATCTTAATTATCCTCTGATTTTTCTGTTGACTAAATTAAAGAGGAATTAAAGAGAAATTTTATTTTGGACTGATTGATTTGGATTTTAAAAAGAAGAAAAGAGAGAAAAATTATTATTACTATTTAAATTTTTTAAAAAAGGATTTTCTTTCTAAAAGTAAGGAGAGAAAAGAAGAAAAGAAAGAAAAAAAAAAGTTTTAAAAAGAATTGACTGCAATCCAGAATAGCATTAGGACAATTAATATGCTTTTTAGCATTAAATGTATCTGTCTAATTTTCTTTTCAATGTTTTTTACCAATTTGATTCTCTTTTTTAAAATAAAAATATAATCCAAAATAGTTGTAACGCATTTAGAAACATAATGTTTTTTTTGGTCTGAAATCGGGTTTGAATTCATAAAGAAATTAAGATTGGAGTACACAGAAACTGTACAAGTAACAACTACCAGCTACAAAACAAGACAGACCATATGCCCAGGTTGAGAGGAGTTCTACAACTCTTAAAAGGCTCCTCTTAACAAAAGCATTTGGGTCCTCCAAAAAATGAGGTGAACTATACCTCCTAGCAAAGTGATTAAACCATAAGTCATGTTAATAGATTGCCTATGACAATTACACCATACAAAAGTAGGATTTGAGATAATAGTCCTTTTGGACAAATTATCGGGAAACAGGTTTTGAAGGAGCCTCGATCTCCATTGCAATCCCTTTGCCTTTACCAATTGCAGTTGGTAGTTTACCGGTATTTGTTCGTCGGTGGTCAATTTCCATCTGCGCAATGAAAGTCCCTCCGAATTCCCCCCGAGAAGAAGTGGAGCTTGCATGGTTTTGAGTGGTCCTTCGGGGAGGCGAATTCTTTCTCAAAACTAATTGTTGATCCTTGGAAGGCCCGGTTGCCCCTTTACCCACCCGATCCTTAGGTGGGGTTCGGTTGGAATTTTTCCTTCCATGGGTCGACCCGGATCCAGAGCTTGACGGGCGGTCAGTACCTTGGTTGTTCCGGGTCGGTTTAGACTTGGCTTCATGCACTGCTTTTCCATTTCGTTTAGTTGTAAGGCCTTGAATAGCCTGAATTTTCTGCTTCAAACTAGCAATAGTTAGATCCATATCTAACCCTTCCTCTAGTCCAGCAAGGACACTAAACCGAGATTGGGCCCCAACCGTTGGCCCAACTTGATCTGAAGTAACTGGGGCTGCATGGGCTCCCTGCCTGTCCCGATCCGGATCCAAGTCATAATGGGCCCGGTCCACTAGGTCAGAACTCCCCCTCTGTTGTTGTCGTGCATCGGAATGGCGGCTCCGATTTGGAGGATGCTTAGCTGTCGGACGTTTCTTTCTGGCGTAACTTGGCAACATCCATGGGCCATACAAAGATTTATTGGCCCCAGATTAACTCCCGCCTCTATCATGTTGTTGAGATTCCGAGATCCCCTCGGAAGTGGTACCATCCTCATTCAATACAGTAAAATCTTCTATCCTGTGGCCATATTTGCCACATCCAAAACAAATTAAATGCAAACCTTCGTATTCAACAGGTTGAGCCATATCCAACACTGTCAGAGAGGGTATTAATGGAGCCAGTAAATCCATTTCCACGCACACCCTTGCAAACTTAGCTCTCAAACCAGTTAAGGAAGTAGAATCCACCCTCACTGTCTTCCCAAGCATATCACCCATGGATGACAATATCTCCTCCTCAAGTAATTCCGGTAAGATTTCCGGAAAACGAACCCACACCAACATGGTCTTCATGGTTGCTGCCGATGGACGGAACTTAGGCCTCCATTTCGAGACAGTCAAGCAATGCCCTAAGACAACCCATGGGCCACCCTCCAATACATGAAGGTAATCCCTTTGAGAGAAAAACCGAACAATGTAGTACCCCTCTGTAAGATCGGTAAGTTCATGGCCGGATTCCAGCTGCCATAGCTCTCCGACCTTCCGATCCAAAACCCGATAGCTTACTTGTCCTACTTAGGAGTTTAAGGATTAGAGCTCCTCGCCCTACCGCTTGAACAAGCTAAGGTATTTCTCCTGAGAGATTTCAACTTTCAGACCATATCTAGGTGGTTTACCCTCGTCCTCCTCCTTCGTGATGAAAAGCTCATCCACGCCCGGATAACGTTCCTCTTCATCCTCCCCCATATAATAATGGGTATATACTTCGTCCTCGGAACCGATTCCGAAAATAGGTTAGCAGCCCAGGTGGTATTTCCATCCATACACGGTTATGCTACAGGTTCCGTCTCCACTGGTGTCTCTTCCGGTGGTTGTTCATCAATTTCGGTTTCCATCCGAGCTGAGGTCTCTCCATCCTCCGTTGCGTGCTTGGGTTTCTTGCTACTTCTTTGCACAAAGTCTAGCTCCCCCTCAACCGATGTCGGAGTGGAGTTGCCGGTAGTCATCTTAGCCGAGCATAGCAAAGGGTGTAGTGAAACATAATGTTATTCCTAATAAAACGATGAACCAACTTTTACACACATATACATATATAAAGAGTTCAATTAATTTATCTTCTAAGTTTGGATCAATAAATATTGGTTAGAGCTTAAATTTTTTTATGGTAATTCAGTATCTTCATCGTTGAGAGAACTCAAAATGTAGTACAAAATTATCTTTATTATGAATTGAACTCAAAACCTCTTACTTAACGAGTCAAATGATGAAAAAAAAGGTTACCCCAACTAGGGTTTCACATTTTCTAGCTATGTCATGTCGTTGATGGTACTTAGAAAATCAAGATAATTGCCATTATAATAGATTTTCACATATATTATTTGATCCAATATTAAAGTTTCAAACTTAAAAAGAAAACCCCACAAAAAAATTAAAAGCACTCTCAATATGTAGACAAACTTTTTAAAGTAAAAGTTTTTCCTATCATTTTCAAAGGAAGATTGATTGATTGATTTAGTTTTAAACCTTCAAGAATTGGGTATGTTTGTTTTTAAATATTTTATTTTGATTTTTCAAGTTTAAAAGATCGTAACATCTTTGCGATTATTCTATGAGACATTTTTCAAGACACCAATAAAAAAAATGTATGAAAGTAACTTTTTATCTTTGAAGCTTTTAACTTGATATAATGAGAAAATACATTGTAACTCCTACATGGGGTTGAGAGCTCAACAGTCGCTGTGAGTGCTATGGAAGGGCCCAGGTGAGAATTTCTCCCGAGTAAGAGTCGAACTTTGCGCACACAACTTGAGTCGAATTTATATTAATCGGAGTCATGATGACTCCGAATATCAAATCCTCTAATAAAAAAAACTTTTTATCTTTCTTTAGTTAATTTTTATAACTTTTTTTAAAAAATACTTTTAATTATTTGAAGGGGAGAGATTTACTTTTAATATATATATATATATATATTTTTACCAAACAATTTCTCCGTCGTTCATTTTTCTATTTTTTTTATTATTTTATTTTTTAGGTGTACCTTTTTCTTTCTTTGTTTCTCACTCTTATGATCAGTTCAGTGTATGTTTTTGTTCTGTGGTTAGGGATAGTCCATAGCTCCATTTTCATATATATATATATATATATTATATGTATATGTTATATATGTATGTATGTATTTATTTTATTATTTTTTCTTGTGGTCTTAAATTGTCTGTGGGAGAATGAGGAAGCAAGCGGATCTAATCATTTCGGTCTTCTTCCGTACTTTCATATATATATTTTGGGTTTTATATATGTATATATATATATATATATATATATATATGCCCCGTCAAAGTTCCCGTTTCTAGAACAAATCTTGAAAAAAATTTGACTTATTTTTTTTTCTTGTAAATGCTATAAAATGTTTATAATTTTCTTCTATTTCAATTTTCCGACAATTTTGAAAGTTTCTGCTGTTCATTGTCTCAATTTTTATTTTTCTACCACTTTCTGAAACTTATGTCAATCTTTATTTAAGAATGATAGGACAAACTGAGTCCCGATCCGCATGTCATATTCCAATAATTGATATACATACAGACATATATATATTTAATTTAATTAATATTATAATATTCTTATTATTTTATAATTAGAATGTGAGTTATTTTGGAATTAATATTCTTAATATGGATTAGTAATATCAACTTAACAGTAAAGATTGAAAATTAAAATAATTAAATAATTTTTTTCTTGACAATGATATTTTGATATATACATATTACAAAAATTATAAATATATTTGTAATAATTATTAATGATTTTAATCTAATAATTAACGAGTGATAATTGGTATTCACTAAAAAAAAAAAAAAAAAAACGAGTGATAATTGGTGTAATCTCAACCGTTAAATGTTAATTAATGGCGGTTGATTGCTTACAGTTGATTTTAGATAAGCACAGGTTTATATCAAATCAAAGAAAGGTGATGTGTAATAAATATATAATAATACCACCATTGATGTATGCACTTGCTCCCACCACAATTGTTATAAAATTTCTTCCAAACAATAATACATTTCTCTCTCTCTCTCTCTCTCTCTCTCTCTCTCTCTCTCTCTCTCTCCTCTCTCTCTCACATAATATATATATATATATATTTGGCGGTCTATATTTCATTTGTGCAACGTTAGTGGATTCCCTTTCAAATGGTATACTTCCCCTAAAAATAAAATTTTTATTGTCAAAATATATTTAAGATATATTTTTATTGCATATATATTTAAGATATATACATACATATATATATATATATATATATATTAAATACCATAAGATATAGTATGTATTATATTTATTTTTGTAATATAATTTTCTTAATATATATATTTCAAAACTTGTAATTGGAATGTCTCCAATCGTACAATGCCCCAAACATGTTTCTTTCTTTCTTTTATGCCCTTATATTTCCTAATTCGTTTGTATCAGTTGTATATATATGTGTATGTATTTTCCTTTTCTGCCGTGATGTATTGTCTAAAATTTGAGTTTTATGTTTTTGTGGTCAGAAATGCACTGTGGGGAATGAGGGAGCAAAACAAAGCTTTTTCATCACATACATACAAGTATATATATATAGTTATGGCATCAAATTTAATTATTAAGTTCCATTACTGGCAAATGAGAATCTAACTAGTGCTGTTTTTGACAATTCCTTTTCCTATCATTTTTATTTTACTTTGTTTTGTGACATTTCCATATAATTTTTTGTCTCTACTTAATAATTTCTTCTTTGTTGAAATCATTGATGTTATATATATATATATATATATATATATATATATATATATATATTCATGATGTTAAAAGGATGCAAGTAGCAAATTATTTGCATCTAAATTCTTGAATTTTTAGTCAACTAATTAACCTACTTTATATAGGTCACTTAATTTTTCCAAGATGCTCACTACTATTATATCCCACGTCTTGAAATTGCCGCACTTCTTTTTCCACTGATAATCATTGATTTTTTTTAACCCACTTGGGCCGTCCGGTGTTCCTATCTTTTCAGTACGACTAATTCGGACTCGGCGTGCGGAGCGTTCGCAGAGTTCAACTCTTACTCGAAGGTTAGGGCCTGACCCAGAGCTTTTAACATGACGCTAACTACCTCGGTGAGATTCGAAACCTCGATAATCTGCTCTGGAGGAAGCATTAAGAGTCCACTTAACAACTCTCTCAAACTATCGGGTTGATAATAATTGATTTAACAAGTATGGTATAATAATAAACTAGAGAGTACATTTATAATATCTTAATTTGATCACACATAATAGTGGATAAATAACTATCAAATACTGATGCGATTATTGATAATAATTAATAGACAATTGTTGAATAGTTATTTGTAGTCGTGTCATGAATCCATGAGTAAATAGTTATCGTATCCAATGAGTTAACTAAAAAATTAAAGTGTTAATTAAATTTATGATGAAATCAAAGAATAGATTATGTGTAGTGCACATCAAGGACATGCATGGTCCATTAATTGAACTTGAGCATCAACAGCAAGTCATGGACTTGGAAAGCTAAGATACTTTTGTCTCTTTTCTTGCACTGATGTATGCTTTTGCCCCCACCAAAAATATATATATATATATATATATATATATAATGCTATAAAAATTTCTTACATACAATAATACATTCATTCGGCGCTATATACATACCTCTCTCTCTCTCTCTCTCTCTCTCTCTATATATATATATATATATATATATATATATATTATAATGGGTGGTGCACATTTTATTAATGCTAGCTTATAATATAATAATATCATGTATATATATTAGTGGATTCTCTTTCTAAGGTTATAGTGTCTCAACATTTTAGTTGGAATTTGGAAAGGCAAATGAAAAACGAAAAAAAAAAAGAAGTGAGAATCAATTGATTTATTGGTTTTAAAAAAGAAAACTTATTGTTTTTTAAATAAAATAATAATTTATAAGTATAATTATTGAGGAAAATAGGACCCATAATGTGGCTTTAGCTTTAGAATGTTGTAAAAATATATAGCTTCTTATGATTGATTAAGTGTGTGTATATATATACTTACAAAAAAAAAAAAAAAAAAAGTGTGTGTATATATATATATATATATATATATATATATATATATGACACGTGAATTCATGTGAAGAGGGGCCTTCATGTTTGTTTGTCCACTAATTAAGTTAAGCTTTGGAGGACAAAACCACCTCTTTTTTTTTTTTTTTTTTTTTTTTTTTTTTTTTTATAGTTAATTTATCATTATTCATATATCACTTTTATATTTGTCAATATGACTATGAAAACCTGGCCACAAATTTAGTAAGAACTCCATCTTGCACATCATGATATATATAGAAAGAGATATAGAGAGAGAGAGAGAGAGAGAGAGAGAGAGCTCAGATTTTGATAGCTAGGGAAAATGATCCAAACCAGGCATACCAACAATGATGTATATTTCACATCCTTTCCCTGATTATAAGGATCCTTTTTAATGCCTTTTATGGAAGGAAAAAAAAAAAAAAAAAATCTAATTGGATGATTTTTTTTTTTTTTTAATTTAAAAGTTTTTATATAATTAGGTTAAGTTCATCTCATGTTCCATATCTTCTTATGATATATCTTTTTTTTTTCCATATCTTCTTATGATATATCTTTTTTTTTTTTTTTTTTTTTTTTGTTAAGATGATATATTTATTATATATAAGATTACAAGTTTCTAATGACATCTTGTAATTAAGTTAAACTTTTGGTTTTTTTTCTCTTCTATTTCTTAATTTCAATTAATGCTTAATAAGTCTTATTTTTTTCTTAACTTTTTATTTTATTGTCATAATTGTAATTAAGTTAAACTTTTAGAGTTTTTTATCTTTTAATTCTCAATTAATGCTCAATAGTCAAGAAAGCGTAACTTAGTTGGTAGCACTCTCACCGACAATCTTTTAATTATTTCTAACTCTTAACTTTTTCTTTTTTTATTATTATTTAATTTTTTTCAACCTTTAATTTTTTTAATATTAATATTTTTAACCTTAATTAATTTATTATTTATTATAACTTTTAAAATATTATCTTTAATAAAAATAATTATCTCTTAATTATTTTTAACTTTTAAATTATTTCATTTGTTGATTTTGGAGATATGATTTCTTAGTCGGTCTAATAACTATAAGTAATATTCTTAATTATTTATTCTTTTAAATTCTAATGTTTTTGAAAAATTTTATGTAGGTTTATATTGAGTTGTGAAATCTCATATATCGATCTATTAAATTGTGGTATGATTTAATAATTTTATAATATTAATTAAATAGTTAGTACAAATGTCTATCATATATATATATATATTCATAAAATTTAAACTCAATAAAATATATAATGAATGTTTTGTATATAAATAATGCCAAAATTATAGCAAAATAAGGAAATCTCTAAAATTTTAATAATAAAATTTTTTATATCTTCTATTTAGAAACAAAATATTATATATTTTTTAACATAATTTTTTTGATACACTTCGCACATGAGAGCGAAGTGTTCCACTAGTATTCTAAGAAATATATAGAAATTGAGTGTATGTATAGAAAGGAGAATATGAAGTTGAATGTAATAATTAAAGTTTCATAGTTAAGTCAGTAGTAAATGCATTTACCTATAAATGCAGACATTTACGTATTTGAATTATGTTCGAAAATCTTATATATACTTGTGCAATAAATAGTATAAACTAATAGATTTAAAATTTTATTTTATGATTTATTAAAAAAAAAAAAAAAAACCAATCACTTCCAGTACCTTTTACATATGCATTCTCTAATGTAAAGATATCCAAATTTTTTATGCTCTAATTAGAATGCAATACCTAATGAATGAACAACATACTATACTATATATATATATATATATATATATATATATATATATATATGTATAGTAATCGTGGAGAAGAATCTCTATATAGAAATCTATTTAAATCTATTATTATTATTTTTTATGCATTATCAAGTGCTGCTGGATTCTTGAAAGATATTGAAACTTTTATACTGAAATATATGATGTATGACAAATTAATGGGAGAATATATGTCAATACATTAAAAAACAGCAAAGGATTTGTCTCGTCAAGCATATTTAGTAATTAGAGTAGCTTTTCTCTAAAACTCCATTTTTCAGCAAACATATTTGCACAATATCAAATGATCTACAAAGGAAAATATATATATACATATATATATATATTTTATGCATATTAAGTACAAATCCTGTTCTTCATATTTTTCTCCAAGAAATGACTCATGATATATATATATATATATATATATATATATATATATATATATATATATATATATATATATATATATATATATATTTCTTGAAGAGTTGATTATTGTATCTGAAAAACAATCCATTTCTTAAGGGAAAAAAAAAAAGGAGGTGGGAGGTGGCGGTGGGGGGTAGGGGTGGGGAGGGTGGAGTTCATAATGGATATGGACGAAAGGACTATTATGCATGGGTTTGTTTTTGGAAACATTGAATTTGGACAAAGAAGACTTATATTATTAGGGCAGATGAAGATAAAAGAAAAAACAATCCTCCAAATTAATGAGAGGGCTGCTGCTTTGTCTTGGCCAAGAACAAGTGGGAGTGGGGTTATATATATATGTAAAAGATCCATCTTGAAGTTTCTACATCATTCTATATATGATTAATGCTATCTACTTATTATGTTAATTTTCTGTACATTATTTATGTTAGGAAAACATCATTTTTCCCTCATAAATGGGGGCTTAATTAACTAAATAATAATATTCCTTTCTTTTATTTTACTTCTTATCACCCGACAAACTTTCTCATACTTTTTTACAAAAATCTTAAAATTAAAATATATATTTCAATATAAAAGAAAAAAAATAACACAATAAATATTTTTATTTCATTAGCTAGATATCAAGTAAAAAATCCCAGAGAATATTTATTATTATTATTAATTTTATTAAGTTTCTTATCTTATCATGAGTCTAATTAAGCAGTCAATATATTTTTTGAACCCTTTGTCATGATTTCTTGATTGATTGCACCTGTGACAATATATACATTTTTTTTTTTTTGGTAAATGTGACAATATATACATACATATAAATATATATATATATATAACTAACTAGGCTTGATCAATGTAGTATTATTAATTTGAACCAATACTTATCCATAATTACAAATCCCCACCAATAGAATTTTCCTAAATTAAATGAAGTGACCTAAATTATAATAATAATGTAAGGTTTTCTTCCATCTAATTAATAATGAGTTTATAGAATCTCCATCAAAATGCTCTTTTTTTTTTTTTTAATCTCTATATAATTTTATTAATTAAAATATTTCAAAGCAGTTCGGGATAAAGTAACAGTACAAATACAATAAAACTTCACAAAAAAATCAATCAGTTCAAAATAAAAAGAACACACACATATTAACAATGCCCTGGCAAGAACAAGTATATATACATACATATATATGATAACAACATAATTATAAGTCTTCTGCAGAAAATTTGCTGGTTATGAACTACTGAAAAACTTCAAAAATCTGAAAGAGGAGGAAAAAAAAGGGACTTATAACTAAGTAATCACATTATCATGGTACATATATTTCTTTTATATATATATATATATGATGAAATATATATATTTATTGCAAACACACTTTATTTATGGAAGAGAAAAAAATTAAGGCTAAAAATAATATACAGAGAGAGAATTAACGAACTACCTCGAACTCACTATCTGTATAATATAACATATATATATATATATATATTTCTTTCTATCACACGCACAAACACACATTTAATAAAAAAGCTCCCTGAAATTATCTTCTTCAATTTATTCCTCTCCGCCAATTAATTAATTAATACTGCTGCGATCGCGCCGGCTGTGTCCAAGCATAGGCGTCATTAGGTAAAAGATTTGGCGGCGCTAAACCATAAACAGGCAATTGTTGATGTTGTTGTTGTTGATGATGAGAAGGAGGCGGCTCAGCCATGTCTCCGATTATTCCTCCGGCAGGAGGTGGTTGTCCGGCGGTGGGGCTGACTTCTGCTTCAACTTCTGCTTCCTCTTCCTCATCGTGTAGAGGCAATCTTTCATATGTCGCATTAGCAAAAGTTGCTGCTATTACAAGAACAGGACCTGCAGCTACAAGTGACCCCACTACATTTCCACCCACAACTTGTCCTTGTCCACCTGCTAAATAAACCGTAAGTCCAGTCGAACCGGGTGGAGCTGGACCGGGTAAGAATGCTCCGGTTAAAGAAAGTATTTCGAACCTTCCGTGAAGTGCGACAACAGAACCAGCAGCAGCGGGTTGTCTTAGCGTGATGTTAGCAACTGAACCACTCCCGCTAAGGACGCAGACACCGCGCTGGCGTTTTCTAGCGAATTCAGCTATACACTCTGCCACGTCAGAACCGCCGGCAACTTCTAGAACTTGGCTACGGAGTGCGTTAGGGCTGTCACGTGTCACGAAAATAGGAGGTTTTGGTTTGTTTTTAGATCCAGGTGGTCTACCTCTAGGTCTTCTACAGGTACTACCGATCTCAACCGCACCTTCTTTAGGTTCGTCGTGATCTCCTTTGCTGCTGCTGCTTTGCTGTTGTTTTCCTCCTCCGCAGCTGTTGTTTTCGTTATTCATCATAATTAATGATATATTGTCCCGATGAGGACGTTTGTTTGGTAGTAAACCTGGTGAACAAGTTGCCGGTCCACATCCCGGCAAGTTCACCTGTTCAGCCCACCACCGATGGTTAGCCAGCTTTGAAAACTTTTAAATATATATATGTGTATGTATACTCAAATTAAGATGAGATCGATGGATGGATCCCTTTGATTTTGACTACCCTTAAACCCAAATTATTTTAGCATAATTTTCTTTGAACAAAAACAAGGAAAATAAATTGAAAATGATAATAATCTAGGAATTAGATGCAGTAGTTTAGTGAATGAAGTAAAGCTGGGAAGAAAGAAAGGAAAAAAGAAAGAAAAATAAAAGAGATGATAAAACCTACCTAAATAATACAAAAGAAAACCAAGAAATGATTCAGTGGGAGAAAGAAAGCTATAGGGGAAAGAAGAAATAAAATAAGCGAGAAAAGGAAGGAAAACTCTCTCTTGGAATCGAAAGCAAAGAGAAAAGAATAAAGCAAAGCAATATATACTTATTATTATAGTATATCAGTTCAAAACATATATAAAAGAAAGATTAAATACAATATATATATATATATAATATGTATGTATGTATATAATGATGTTCCTATTTGATGAAGTGATTTGGAGGGTTGTCGGCTTCTTCTTATTTATATATTTATAGTGTTTTGTCTGCTTCTCAAAGGATTCTATTGGTCTTTTGATCAGACGGACTGTCCAGACTTCCCCTTCTCTCAAGAGAATGGATTAAAAGAAAAAAAAAAAAAATTTCTAGGGTTTTATGTTTATTTTTTTCTATGGTGGGGGTCCCGTGCGCAAGGGGGTGCAGGTGGCGGAGCACACGTCTATGTCTGGTGCTCCCGACATTTTTAAGCAATGTATATATATATATATAAAGGGCAAAAACACAACTCCCCAGAGTTAAAGGAGCAGAGTTTTTAATGTCTTTCTAATAGTATTGGTACTCGATCGCTGCCTGCCTAGCTAGCTACCTCTACTTACAATACACTCATTTTCATATTCTTTTTGGACTCCCAATCTTTACAACATTTTTCCATTTTTCTTTTTTTTAACATTTTTTTATTTTATAGGTGAAATTTTATTAAAATAAAATATTATATAAATGAATGATTAAAGTTATTTATGAGAATACAATAAAATTATAACTTAAAATTAGGTGGAGTAGACATACTCAATCTAAAAAAATTAGGTGAGTCAAAAGAAGTTGTAAATAATACATAAAATAAAAACACAGAAGACACTCTCTATAAATCTTCGGTCTTCAAATTGCTAGTTGCAAACCTCATTTGTAAATAGAGTTCGATTTTACCTTCTTCTTTTAATGGAAGTCTAATACATCCTGGGCGTATAAAATTTTCCATAGAAAACCTAAAAAGAAGACAATATACAAACAAATGACTCATATCTAATTCGGGTTTAACAAATTTTTCTTCTAAAAGAAGAAAAATAAACTCATATTTAAATATCGGATGAAATCTTTACATATGATATACAAAAGGTAACAATAAAAACTAAAGAAATAAATAGAAAGGTAAACAAAATACAAAACACAGACAAACACACAAAAATAGCGGTAGAAAACACTAACCTCGAAACTGAAGTAGTGAAAAATAAAAATCAAAAACAGTACTGAAGGAGAGCAAGAGAATGCAGAAGGAAGGGTCTCCGACCAAGGGAAACTCTATTCAGAGCTAAGTTTTCTCTTGGCCGAAAGAGAAGAAAAAATATGGAGGACGACGCCTCTTAAGAATATTAGGGTTGGAGAGAAATGGGGGTAGAGAGAGAGAGAGGTTCCCTCCAATATCCTTTACAATATTATTTTATATTAATTTTTATACAATATATATATCTTCGGTTTCACACTCGTTATGGATACAATTTAAAAATTTTGATAATAAATATTTTTTTGAGTAAAAGTTAAATTTGCTAAATGTATGATTAATTTATGCTATGCAAATTGTAGGTAATGATCTCATGTTTCAAGAAAATATTATATTAATCAAAATTAAGGGTACAAAGTTGTTATTAACTATTATAGTTTAAATAAGTAAAAAGAAAGAAAGAAAGAATCTGATGATCTGTCAAGAAATTTATTATTATTATTAATATTAATAATTTATTAAAAGTATTTTTAATATAAAATGAATGGGTTCTGTGCAATCTCTTCTTCAACTATTTTATTATTATTATTATTATTTATTATCATTAAGAGAACAGTACCTCAGGCATTTTTAATTGTACCCTGCATTCTCTTATTTAGCTTGATAACTCTGCTTATAGTATCTCCAGTTCAAGTTCTGAAGTATAAGTATAATATATATTTATTTATTTATTTATTTATATTCTACTCTCTTATTTTATTATTATTCATTTTATATTAAAGGAATAGCATGCACATGTTTAAAATGAATGATATATGGTTATTTGGACATATCGCCTTGATAATTCATCATAGATATCCTTGTATAATAAAAAATTAGGTTTTTGACCAACATGTATATATATATGTATATATTATTACAACTACATGGTTTTAGATCCTAGATAAAATATAACCACAGCTTAGAAAAATCAGTGCTAAAAGCAGATATGAGAATGTCTATTTTATTCCACACACACACACACACATATATATATATATATATATTGGCGATTGGCAAGACATATCCGGTATATATATATATATACACATATGTGAATTTCTAGTTTTATTTTATTTTAATGTCACCAGTTTGCTTTAATATTAAACTGCCCAAGCTCCTTTTTTTTTTAATTATTATGTTTCCCCCTCTCTATAATCATGTACTTTAACAATAATAATAATAATATGTTATGACTGAAATTTTATATCGTTAGCTTCAGAGATTTCTGTGCTATTAAGTAGGGATTAAAACATTTACTTAATAATGCGTTTTAAATAGTAAGACCTACTTTTTTTTTTTTTTTTTTTTTTTTTTGATGGATGGTATAAAGAAACTTAAGAAAGCCGAAGCAGTACACAGCGAAAAGCTACTAGAAAACAAGAACCAGGAAACGAAAAAGCAGAAGCAGAAAGCATAGCTCCAACCAACTGGAGCAAAAATAAAGTAGCAGAAATAAACACCTAGCCACTAAGATCAGCCTCCTCCAGGGAAAAAGGGAGAGTGGAGAGGTTGACTGAGCCACAAAAATTAGCAGACTTGGCCCATTTGGCTAGGGTGTGGGCACACCGATTACAAGTCCTGGGCGTATATATAATAGACCACAGACGATGAGAGGCCAAAAAAGATTTCCCCTGTACAGTTTGAGTCCTCGCCATCCAATCCTCAAAAGCATCAAGACCTTGTAATGCCAAAATAACATTTGGGGCATCCCCCTCAAAAACAGCCCTATCAATATGCAATTCCTCAGCTCTCTTGAATGCTTGGAGAGCAGCTTCTGTCTCGGCACAGAACGCATTTGCAGACACAAAGCTGTCCATCCAAGCACCGAGAATTCGGCCAGTAGCATCCCTGAGAACCACTCCAGTTGTGGCGCGTCCATCCTTGAAGGCCGTGTCAAAATTAAAAAACTGACTCGAAATTAAACGGAAGACCCACTTAAAAGGGTATAAAACGGATAATATCATTTAACCTATTGTCATGACTCAAATTAAAAAACTGACAATAAATACCTTGACGCATACTTTGTGAAAACTTGACAAAGCTCCTGCGAAAAGATTAGGTCAAATTAGGATAATATATATATATATATATCCACTTTAATTTATATGACTTAACTTATGTAATTTTTCTTGCTTAGAATTTCAATTAACTCCATTTGGACGTTTACAAGGTGGCAATTTAAAAGACTTTTTAAATTTATGACATGAGTAAAATTGCGTAATTAGACAACCTTTTAATTTGTTGGAGTATTAATGTAAGAAAGGTCTAGCTTTATAAAATGTTTCACTTGACTAACTTAATATAATTCTTGGAATAAGACTATTTTTTTCACCTGTCAAAACATGTTTAATGTTTCAAATAAATTCAAACAAAGGAATTCTCATTCATGATTCAGAATCACTACTTCGATTAACTCAAATTTTGGTTAGGGTTGTAATTATAGAATCTAACTCATACTTGTGGGAAGATTTGAATGTAATTAACGTTCACAACGAGTGTTAAATCTAAACTTCAGGTATCATTCACAAATTATTTACTACTTGTATAAGTATTTTGATCCCTTCATCAAAATTTTGATATATATATATAGAGAGAGAGAGAGAGTTATATATATGTTAGAGATTGTCGCGAGAATTCTGTTATTGATTAATTCAAAAAGTTAACAATGAGACTTACTTGGTGAATAGTTATTTTGAAAGAAAAATTGAGGTTTGTGGTGGTAGCGAAGCCCTCGCAGTATGGATTGAGTCACTCAACATATATAAATGTATTTTAGGGTTCTATTTTTTTGTCTTTGATGAAAAATTTTAGAACTCTCGTATAAAATTTCGACTATAATGAATTTTTCTCTCCCTAACTCGAAGTTTTTCCCATCTAAAATTTTCGCCTATGTGTTTATATATCTTGTTTCTTTCTTTTTAATTTACGATTTTGTATCATTATTTTTTATAATTTTTTATCAATATAGATCATGAGATGAATTATCCTACTAAAAAGAATATGATAGAACTCAATTCCAATTTAATTGAACAGCATGCTAGTAAAAACCTAGCTAAGTGGGGTCTAAGTACAAAACTTAATATGCATTAACCACTTCCAAATATAAATGTATAAGTTGTGTATCACTTTCCAACTTGCAAAAATACTATCATAACTTCATAATTGGGGAGATATTTTATGCAATAATTAACCTAAATCTTTTGGATATATTAATTATTTATTTCATGATGTGCTTAAAACATGTCCAACAGAGGAGCATTATTGTTGTTATAATAAAATAAATATTAACAAAATAAAATTCTTCTTTTCCTTTTACTTTTAAAAATGTCTTATAAAATATAATAAAGCAGGCTCACAAGCTTGCAACATGATAGCTAGTATCGGAATGGGTAATCAATTCAAACTATGAGAATTAAGTGTCACACTATATATATATATATATATATATATATATATATATATATATATGAGAACCATCTTTAGAGACTCAAATATTCATTGATTGCTCTTAGATTTAAACCAATTCTATTCAATTGGATCCTAGCGAAGACAGTAGGTCTCAAGGAAAGTGAATGTAATACTATATTTCATTTTGTAAGTATATAAAAATATGATATGATATATAAAAATAAATCTTAATATTCATTTTCAACTTAATACAGACGTCATAATTTGAATTGTTATCTTGGTAAAATGTTGTATTTTTTTTCCTTAAAGAAAAACTACTATCAATATATATATTGATACACACACTATTGGCAATGTAATGAAATATGTATTGAAAGGCTCTCGGTCAATTTTTGCCTTCAATGGAGTGTAACCCATACCGTTTCAAATACCAATATTATATCCAATGTCAGTCTAAAATGGCCGGCTACAACCGATAACCTAAGAATAAAGTCAAAAAAGGTTGTTTATTTTTTTTGACTAATGACTAATATTGTAGGAGTATACAAAATATATATATATATATTCTGCTTTGATTTCAATTACATTTTCCTATATTTGTAAATATGTTACATCAAACCCTAACTTAGTATAATGATATAAATGCTTAGCGAAAATTTAAAGTTTATAAAATTTTTATTTTATGAGAAGGATTACTTACCATTCAGTTATACATATTTTTAACATAAACATAATCCCGTACATACTCACTTTACAAATATATCAAATAACATTAAATAATTCAATCTCATTTTTAAAATAAATATATATATATATATATATATATATATATATATATATATATTACACTAAAACAAATAAAATAGTTTGTTTTAAAATAGAAGTTAGAATGAAAGTTATGAAAGAACATATAAAAGTAAAATTTGATATTGTTTACCTAAAAGAACACAAAATTATACAATAGTTTAATTATAAACTATTAGTCTATGAAGACAAGTCGTATATTTTTTTTTTCCTTAAATAGGATATCGTATTATAAATAATCACGAAATAGTGTATACACAAAGACAAGTCGTATATACATACATACATATATATATATATATATATATAATATATATATATATATATATATATATATGTAAAGTTATATTAAGCATTTGTGTTGAAACAAGATAATTAGAAAGGTTCAAAGCAGCCAAACAACTTCTTGTGAGCTTAACAAATGAAGACAAAAATACAGTGACAAAAAGAAGAAAAAGAAAAGATGGAATTCTATCCTATTTCCTGGAACCTTTAAACAAAGTCCATTGATGTGAAAACTTAGGATTTAACATAATTGGACATATATTTATTTCCCATTTATTTATGTGGCATGTATTTTTGAACTAATCTACCATTCAAACTTTCCTTATTTAGTAGGTTGACTTTTAAGTATAACATAAAGAAATTTTTGTATTCTTTTTTTTTTTTTAATACATGGGGGGGGGGGACTTGGGTGTCAAACCCACAAAGTGGGGGTTGGAGAGGTGGGCTCTTGCCACTGCACCACACAACTTCCACAAAATCTTTGTATTCATAAGACTGTTTTATTTATGAATAAATGAAAAAAAGAAAAAGGAAAAAAGAATATTAAAAAAAAAAAATTATTTACCCTCAGTAAGCAAAGGAGGAGTAGACGGTCATAAGTAGGAACTAGTACATCGCTTTCTTCACCTAATGTTTATTATTTTTAGTCAAAGATTTAGATATATATTTGAAGAAACGAAGTAATTTCTATATTTTACCTTATAACAAAGACAAGACGAGTATTTCCACAAAAGAAAACAAAGAAAAAGGAGGGGAGGGGTAGGGGGGGAACTTGTATTACCTGTACCATTGACTTATCCTTGCAAGGGCTTCACGTGGCAATACAAGCTTAAGATAAGACAAATATTACTAGTTTGCAGCGTGTGTCACAAATGTACAAACTTTACTAGTTTAGTTTTGTGTAATAATGCCGTTTTCAAATTTGTTTTTTCAATTTCTTCCTCATTAGACAGTCCAATATTTGTTGATTAAAGAAATGGAGAGATGACCAAAGAAAAGTAAAGAAAAGAAATGGAGAGATGACAAATGGTATTTTACAGATAATGAGTGTGCTGGCCTAATTGACTTCCAAGTTTTCTAATAGCGCAATAATTTAGATCACAAGCCTTTTTTATTTTGCGTACTGCGCGTTAGGAGGAGAAGGATGACCGCCAAACTTTTCAGAAAAGGCTAGCCATAGAGATCTTTGAGTAGTCCTCATGCATCATCATCATCTCTCCTGTCCTAGTTGAACCTTGAGCAGCCGAATGGGCACTCCAGTTATGACATTTGCATTTTGCATGCATGCCAAGCTGCATTACCAGTTGCAGCTACACACACACACACACACACACACACATATATATATATATATGTATGTTCTATAATAACGTATTATTCTTCTCAAGGACTGTTCAACAAAACTTTGTCAACACAACTTTGTCAACAAAACCGCAGCCTAAACCCAACTTGTTTACACATATCATAATGGGAAATAGAATGAAAGATTGTTTCTGTTCCAATAAACAAGAAACTTTAGGCACATGAAGTTGCAAGAAAAATGTTCCAAACTTGAAAAATTTTTCTCCAAACTTTTTCCACAACTTAAAACGGGTCTTTTCCTCCAAAATGTACATTCAGTCGTTTTTTTTTTTGAGAAAGGTACATTCAGTCGTTAACTTAGATTTTTAAATTCCCTCTAAATCCTATCATAGGCTCTCCCACATGCTCTGAATTAAATATGTCATTCTTTGTTTTTTTATAAGTGGAATATTCATTAAAATAAAAACATTTTAAAAGTAATGACTAAAATCATTCACGAAAATACAAAACACCAACCTAAAACTAAGTGGCGCAGTAAGCAAACTCAACCTAAAAAATTTAAGTGAGTCGGAGAAAGCCGAAAATAAATTCAAAAATACATAAAAAAGAAAAACAACAAATATTCTATCTAAATCTAGGTCTTCATACTGTAAAATTTCAAACCTCATTTGCGAAGAGAGAAGAAGGAGGAGAAGAAGAGAAGAGGGGAGGAGAAGTGGGGTCGACGGCTACTGAGGGAAAAAAGAAGAGAAGAGGAAGAGAGGGGAAGGGTTAGGGCTAGGGTTGAGAGAATTTTTAAGAGAGAAATTTTGCAAAATTACACAATTTACATATTTAAATATGCCATTCTTTGAAACTCTGAAACTTTGAAACTTTGAAACTCAAATAACTTCTTTAATCAACAAGATAACAACACTTTTAACTATGTTTTCATAAAATCTCAGCACTTATATATAGATTCATAATATTATCCAAATACATTAAAGAAAACTTTCACTTAGTTCATCAGTTTCACAACCATTCAGGTATATTGATCACTTAAAGACTCCTTGCTTGACCCACAGGTGACTCAACAATATCAACAATAACGGCATTTCAGATTGTAGACTTCCCTCTCACAGAAGCTAAAGACAAGGTTCAAATAACTCATCTGGTTCTTCATCTTTCATCAGGGACAGCGTAGCCCCACTTTAACTATGCAAGTGATGGAAGAGGAACCTGCAAAAAAAAAAAAAAAAAAACCTCTCAAAATTACTTCTTCTAGAAAATATCCATTTACACAATTTAGATCATATTCCTGTATCATGCTTCATTTCCCTCACCAAGTCATGCTGATGGAAAAAAATCACATTCACACAATTAAATGGAATCATATGAAATAATAGGGCTCTTTAAATAGAATGGGAGAGGATTCGAGGAAAACTCCAAGAAGTCATAGCTTCACAAAATTGGTACCCACTAGCAACTTCAAATATAAAGGGAATAAAAGCCCAGTAGTTTGGCACATTACAGGTTTTTACCTCAGTTCCAGACCACTGCTACAAAATCCATGTATAAGGGACCTTGGTTCCCTGAACAGAATGCTATATTTTCTTTCCTTTTATGGAAACTCTATCGAGATCAAAATGAGTCAAAAGTGTTTTTTAAACAGAATTTCAATTATCATCAGAGAGGTGTGCACGTTTACAGATTGAAAGTACACAAGGAAAAAAAAGAGAAAAGAAAAGACTTGCCTGGCAATGTAGGTTAATAGGAGAATGGAAACCACAAAGCATACTACAAGCTTGCACATCTGCCGATTTGATTTCTTCTCAAACACCTAAATGAACGAATGATTCATGAGATTCATGAAACTCATAAATATGAAAACAGAAAATAGTCTAGCAGTAGATCTATGAATTTACCATCTTAAAACGATCTACAGTTCCAGACAAGATTCCTCTTGATGCATCCATGTCATTCCCCTGAAAATGAATATAGTGTTAAATAGCATTACTAAATGGAAGGTTACACTGTAACAGGGCAACCATTGCAGAAATATGACTAACCATTAAATCCAACATACGGTTATGATTCTCCACCTCCTCATGTACATCACCTGTAAGCTGTAAAATTTAAGGCGTATTAGATTGAAACAATTATCAAACATTTGGATCAGAATCTACAAGTCCAAACCAAAGAGCATAAACCAGAAAACAGAGTGAAACATACAATCTTCTCACCAACCTCACGTCTTTATCATAAGCAGAAGGATAGTTTGAAGAAAATTTTATCAAGGATAAAGGACGAGCAGATCTCTCTCTGATCTTTAAGAGAACCTTGACACCTTCAAAGACAATGACAGAGTATTGGGAACTTGCATTTGACTTAACTTTTGCCTGGCCCAAGAAAAGAGTTACTGCTACTATTGGACATATCCAGAATAAAATTTCTGCACAAGGTCCACTTTGTGAGGATCAGATTACATGGTTCCCTCTAAAGCTGGAAGGTTTTCCATGAAAGGGCAATTAAGTTATCATCCCCTCCTGGTTCAACAGTCCCATAGTTTTCTCTTCTTTGGTCTTTTAAAACATATTTTTAAGGAAGCCTTTAGTTTGGATGGTATGCAAGGAGAGGCATATAAGATTGACAAACATAAATATGGAGAGTTGTACAAGATGCAACTTGTATTTTGTGAATTGTTGGCTGAGAATTAACCATTTCTCCATTTGTAACAGGTTCAGCAACATTGTTGGTTTACTACAACAGTAGGGTGTCAATCTCACTTATTGCCACTTCTATTGACCTCTATACTTCTACATACAGTTTCAAAAGTAATAGACTTTAGATGCCCGTAGATAAGTTGATGCATTTTTGTTCTGCTTGAGGATGATTAGAAACCAGTAGACATGAAACCAGACTAATACTTCTCAGTCTCAACAAATGCCACCACGTACTTCTGTAAATGCTACTTAGTGCTTTTATGACTCACTTTTAGTTTCAGTTTGTGGTTGCTTTTATACAGGACCTAGTCCTATCGTGTGTATAGCTTTGTTTTATACCAATAAATTTGTGCAGATAGTAATTTTAGAACTGATAACAGTTGCAGATAGCTCACAGAAACAATAGAAAACAAACTTCCATTTGAAGATGGAGTTAGACAACTGAAAACTGTTGGAAGAAAGAAAATGCAACACTACAAGGTAACTAGAGAATAAAACTTACTTTTTTCAAGAAGTTCACTCTGTCATGTAGGGTATCCATAGCTCTATCATTGTCCCGCTCATCAATATCATTGTCTCTATAAGAGGCCCTTACACCAGGGGCTTCAATATCATCAAAAAGAGAAGTTCTAGATGCTCTCTGGTCCCTGCATACATGTACTTAGGATTTAATATGGACTTGCCAATTGGAACAAAACACTAGGCAAGAAATAGTTTATGCAGTGAAGAGAGAATTTCCAGCCTTAATGATCCACATAATAACATTATTAAGGTTCAGAGATTTTTTTTTTAAAAAAAACCAGGTTTATGTGGAGGTAAAGTAATTTCTTACTTGTAAAAACATATGGAACAAGGGACAGAGCTCCATAGGAAGGATTCAATGTATAAATTAACATATATATAGGATTATTGACAGAATTAGTCCCCATACTCTTGTGATTTATTTTTAACCTTTTTAATCCTTAAATATTTTATACTTTGGAGAATTCGGTCCTTATAATCTATTTTTAACTTTTTCAATCCTCAAATTATTTTCCTCTGGATGAATTGATAAAAAGACTAATTTTGCCAATTTTCCGGCATCTATATGACTCAGTGTGCGTGTGTCAGAAAGAAAGGTCATGTCAAAGTATATCTTAATCATGCATATTAGGGAAGAAGACTGCAATTGAGGCAAAGAAAAGTGACTGTCTATGAATTGCTGAGGTTTGCAACACAGAAGATGTGACCCCATTTTCAGACACACTAACATAAAAAATTCATGAATGATACATTTATCCTCTTGAAGCTACCAAAGGTCCAAATTAAGCGATATTTGTGAAAGTTGTGTTGAATAAAAATTATTCACCAGACTTATTTGTCCCATGCAACAACAACCAAAATTCTTGATGAAGCTGAAAATGAATTAGATATGTATAAAGCTCCAATCTTTCGGAGATGAAAAGAGAATTAAGTCATAAAAATTAAGGAAATAGAAATTAAAGAAAGTTATTTACTTGTTAGGAGATTCTGTGCAGATATAACTAGTATATCAGCATAAAAATGGAGAATTTATGTTTTGGGTTAACACACCAATTGTTACTAAATTGACTTGCACTACTGAATCAAAATCGACCAATCTTTATTTTGAGCCTCTCTTTAATTTATACCCGACATCTTATTCAGATATTCTTTCTCACTGTTTCTTTAATTTAGAAATTAAGAGACGAGATTGACTTTGATATTAATGGTTTTTTTTTTTTTTTCTTTCTTTCTCCTTTCTCTATTACAACCCTACCAAAAAAATGCTAATGTTTATGAGAAAGATGCCTCATGATTTACTTCTCCTTCACTTTTTCAACCTAAACAAACAATGCAAGGGGAATAATGATGTCCCATTTAGTTCCCATCCTCTTGTGCTCTTCCATTACATACTAAGTATCACTTTGTATTTCTCTATCTCTATAGGACAAGTTAACTGTGAGACCTTCAAATAAAGTAGAACCAAGAGATCAAACTACATTGATTGATATTCAATATTCATCAGAAGTCATCAAGGGAAACAAAACAAAAGAAAATGGTGCTAGAGATATTCAATAGCAGAGCAGGTAGGAATCTCAAGTTACAAGCCAAACCAAGTTAAGACTTAGGAACTGCAAACCCTTTCTACCATAAAGGAAATCTAAAGCAATGGTATAGTAATGATTTTGCCAAAAACAAAGAAATGATATAGAGAGCTCTACTTTACACGTATACCATGCATAATCATCACATGAACTCAAGCTGCAAATAATACCCGGTCAAAACACCTGAACTGAAAAAAAACAGAAGTATGATAATTCATCTTTTGGAGCAAGGAAGAATTAGCATTTGTCTATTACATTCAACTGCATAACTAATTCCTCAACGCAGCGTTGATCGTAAACCTTAATCAATTTATCATGAGAAATCCTTCCGGGCCAACAAAAAACGAGAACATGTATAAACTACAAATATGGATCAAAAAATTCACATAATCTCACATCCTATCATCCGCAGGTTAAACATTTCACCAGTAACGGAAATGGAAAAAAAATGCGGCAAAAAACAACCATGATAAACCAGAAGATGCAGAAATTATCCAAAATAGGATAAACGAAATTAGCAAGAAAATGATTTCAGCAGATCACGAACCTTCGGTAATTCATTGCATCTACAATTCAACAATTCAAAGAAAAATCCGCAGAGCTCTAAAACCACAATCCTGAATACACTTAACAGAAAACGTATTTCCGAAGATATGAAAATGAGTGAAATGAATCTTATCACCTCATAGTGATCGATCGAAGTTTCAGCGAAATCTTCCGGAAAATTCTTGCAGATCTCGAGAAACTATATACGGATAAAATTAGGAAATTGGAAGATTTTGATACCTTCGACGGTGTGTTGGCTAAGCAATGGGGGAAGGGAAGAAAAAAATAAGTTAGAAATTTTCAATTTTGTCCTTCAAATGTGCATCAATTTTCATTTTGCACCCTCCGTTTTATTTTAATTAATTACTCATCATGAATATATATATATATATATATAAATTGCATTGAAAAGTTTATAAAAATATAAACTTTTAATCACTCTAAATAATTAAAAACATTTTAATAATTTTCTTTTTAATATATATATATATATATATATATATATATATATATATATATATATATATAGTACAATCGTATGTCCTATATTAATTAAATTGTTACGTATATTATAAAATAACTTATATCCACAATAAAAATTGAGAAAATGATAAATTTTATTTTTTCATTTAAAAAAATATTAATTTCATTTTGGTCCTTAAACTTACAAAAATTTCAAATCTAGTCCTTAGTCTTAAAATTAGAAATTGATCCTCCATTTTTTATGATATTCACTTTCTGAGGACTTTCACATTACTTCTAACAAATCATCTTTGACAAAAAATCAAATTCACCTGTTAACAGAGAAACTCTACAAAAGAACAGTATTGCTGCAACATTTGCATTTCAACATAACATAAAATCGCCCTGCAATACTCAGTAACAATAACTAATTAAAGATTAAACCAATGGCAAAGTCATCATTTTCTAACTGCAGGAACAGCAGCAGATGAACATAAGTGGCAAGAACCTTCATTAACATCCAACAAGAATGTATCAGATGATAGCCATAGCTGCTGCTTTTGCTGGCAAATGAGAACATTTAAAAGAACTGGCAACTGCAGAAGATTTAAGTTCTTCAGAAGCTTCTCTCATACAGAAAGATGAATCATTTCACATGATTCCAGAAGGATCCAAAAAAAAACAGACAATAAAAAACAAATACAAGGTCAGAAAGAGAAGAACTTTTGTTCAACAGGTGAAAAAGCAGTACTACTGCATATTCATGTCTTGAAAATGTCCAGTGAATGTATCGAAAGGGTGTCCACGACAACTAGAAGCACAAGCACCCCAGATTTTTCCTGTTTTCTTTTACAGAAGTATGTTGCAGAGTAAATGCAGGGCACATCCCATGATCCAATATATGGCTAACAGTTTCACAACAGTGAAAAACACAAGAAATTGCCATTCATAATCAAGTATGCTGCAAGTAAGTATAGTGAAGGAATCTAATCCTACTGAACGAGAGAATCAGAAGGAAGACAGTGCAAACTATCACCTTCATTTCCATAGAATAAAAATGAACTAAATACAAGGCAAATCTGTTTATATTTGCATGATATACAAAAGGCACTAGAAAGATAAAAAGAACAACTTAGAAAAATATAATCTTCTAAATCCAAATTTTCCACAAATGCAAAAACATTGATTGGTCCCTTTTGGGATTGACATTTTTCCATGTTGAAGGCTTTAATATTCACATCCCTTGAACTATCTATCTATTCTATCATACAAAAGTAGAAGGTCGAGAAAATTACTGTCACCACTTTGTATCCATCCAAATAGTTGTAATCAAGAATAAAGAGAAGCTCCCATCTGCAATTGCCATTCCATACAGTCCTCAAAATCAAAACTGCTTGCACAGTCCAATAAAGCATTTTGCTGATGCTCATATCGACATATATAATTTAATCCAACAAGTAGCTCACAGATTGATGCCTCTGTCTTCGATCTATCAGCAAAGTATAATGTTTGGAGCAAGAGAACATTTGTTCGCGTAACAATTTGCTGTTGCTCAAAATTCCGTTCACTTTGCCACCTGATCATGTTATGTGCCAATGGAGCAAGCCACTTTAACATCTGATCAAGCCTCTCCTTCCAATCATGGGCAAGAGGTGCATCATAAATTGCCAAATCTTTGACATAAGCTTTCAAACTTCTCTTCAAAGATTTTCTTAAGCTAGTTGGCAACATCTGATAAAGATCATCCCTTGCTTCATCACCAACTAGATGTGGGTAACGTAGCAGTTTCTCTATAACAATAATAACATTAGCATAATGCAATGCCAGGGCAGATCCTCCCACAGTGTTAGGAGGAGCATAAACTGTTAATATACTTTTTGGGCCACATCCGGCACCATTAGACAAACTACCTTTGAAGTGCTTGCACTGCTCTCCCTTCATGCTACTTGTAACACTGCAGCATCCTGAAATTTGACTGCTTCGATCATTGTTAACTGTATCATCGTCGTCATCAACCTTGGAAGCAGAACTGCTCAAACTAAGACATTCCATGAACAACCTTCCTGGACCCACTCCACAAGCAAAGTTAAAATCCTCAGGACCAAATAGACCAGCTTCACTTCTATGGATTCCAACCTGAGGCCTATAGTTTATGCTACTCCTCTCCAAATCATCTCTCCCCAGTGTCCCTGAATTTCGCCTAGTACTCTTGCTTAGAGCAGGCTTTATTGATTGAGCACCATTTTGAACTCTGCAATCTATGTTTACTTGACCTGATTTTTGCACATGATCTTGCTTTAGACCATGCAAGCTCCCACTGAACTCAAAGGAAGCCCCTGAAATTGTAGTGTTAAAAGAATGCTTCCTCAAAATTGCATGACCAAAAACCAGAGAGATTCGAGCATAAATTGTACAGACAGTCCTTGCTAGCAACTCTGCAACCTTATCATATGTCTGGTTCCAAAGGGAAACATCTTTCAAATGTCTCACATCTTGTTTCTGCCAAACCAACTTTTGCTCATAAGCTTTTCTACTCTCTTCATGCTGATTCTGCTGAAACTTCCTTGTAGCAATTTCCAGTTCATTTAGAACTTCCATTTCAGCATACAAATTTGCCGTGGAACTCACATACCTCTCCATTTTCCTCACCCTACCTTCCATATCCTTCACTAAAAATCCCAACTCCTTCACATCAATAACCCCAGAAACAATATCACCATAGACGTGCTCAAACCCTTGCAGAGCAGGTATTGTGCATTTCTTTCCTAACCTGGACACCATGCTAGCAACCCTATTCAAATCATCGAGTTTTTCAGCAAGGGCCATTTCTAAAAGCCTTGTTTCGTCATCAGAAACAAGAACTTTTATTCCCTCAGACTTCAAGATCTCATTTTTAAGCTTTGAAATTTCAGTATCAGATAAAGATTTATGTAGATGAATAATCTTGGACATGACATTAGCAACCTCAAAGGAAAGAATTCCAATTACATGTTTTTCTCGGTGGCCATGTTTTCCATAATAACTAGAAGAAGATTTTTTTGCACTTTCGAGAAACAAAGAATTCTTAAAATTGCCACTAACCTGATTTCCCATCTTTAATTTCCAAGGCTCAGCCACCATCTCGACCTCTCTCCAAAAATAAGATCTAAAAGCTAAAGCCTTTGCCTTTTAGATCTGGCTGGCAGTCCCCCAACATTATTCTGACACCAAATGCAAATAATTACAATCACACTCTCTCCACTTAGAGCTTGAAAAAGTGCAAGAAAAGGTTGGGTTTTTCATTATGTGCTGCGAAAAAGAAAAAGAATACAAATTTCCAGTCAAGAATGCTGAACAGGGTTCATTGATTTTCTGCTGAAGAAAGTGAGAACAATGAAGATGAAATTGCAATACGCATGGGTTCAGTGGCAAATAGAATGCATTCGTGAGTGATGAACAGCTAAAAAGAACAGCATACAAAAAATAAAAAAGAAAGAGGAACAAGGAGGGAAAAGAAAGTGGAATTGATTAGTATGAAACAACAATGGATTTTCTATATGATTCTCTCTGTTTTTGAAATGATAATTTTGAAAAGCTAATTGGCAGCTTCAAATCATTTTAAGCATATAAAGAATCTGCACCTTCCATTTTTCCCCCCCTATTTGCCTTTCCATCTCCGATATGGTTTTGGTAAAAAGGAAAGAAACATTTTATGAGATTACTATATTAACCTTTGTTTATTTCTCTCAAAAAGGAGCCATCTTTTATGAATGCCAAGTAGTACTACCATTTGAATTACCTCAAAAGATATACATATAAATATATATTTTTCAAATCAAATCATAAATAAAATTGTTAGACTTTTTCAAAGATTAAAAATATTTTTGGTTAATGGATTTTATTAAAGATATTCAAGGTGAAAATTTGAAAACAACAAAAGAAAAGAAAAACAAAATTCAAAACCAGTTCAGGCAGGCATTAATGATCAATGAACAGAGAACACATGGTGAAGTTGATGAGAGTTTGGTGGGCTTTTACTGATTGGGGGTTGAACATGTTCTTTTAAGTGACAATGAATTAGGTTAGTCCTTAGCTAATGTTAATAACTCATATTAGTCTAAACGAGGGGTTTGATTCTTCGGACGTAAAGTTTCAAATTTGAACTTTGTTTATGAAGAGACACGTAGAGACATTTCTTCACACAACTCAACTCTAATTAAATTGGATCCAAAGTGGCTACTAAACTTTGCCTATGAAGCGATAGATGTAAGGAGAACATCCTCTAATAGGGTTTGATGCGAGTCGTCTCTGATTTAGTTAGAGCTCAAAGTAGCTATTGGACACGAGAAAAAAAAAAAAAAAAAAACTACTTCTATTGCTCCTATAATCAATATATATTTATTGATGGTGGTAAATTTTTCTTTTTACTTTTTATTTACTCAAAAGAACATTAAATGTGAAAAGAACTCTACACTATTCAAATTTGTATAGACCAAAGGAAAACAATGTAAAAGGGTTTTTGGGTGGCTCTCCCAAATGAAAGTGTACTTCAAGACTTCCTAATATATGGACAAAATGCTTTTTTTTTTTTTTTCCCTCTTTTAAATCTTCTTTTCTCCAAAGCATTCAATTCAAGTTTTAGGAAAAAAAAGTAGAATAATTGTTTTCCTTCTCCATTTTCAAGGTCAAAGTAAACTGTTTTTTAGTGAAAACTTTAGTAGTATCTATTCAAAATGATTTACGTAAAAGTCAATTTCCTTATATGGGAAAAATAAATTCAAAGGTCAAAAGGTGTGCATTTATATATCTTGAATACTTATACCATAGAAAAATAGATGGAAAATTATACCTTTTTTTTAAAAGAAAAATATAAAATTTAGTGATGTGTCTTTTTTCAATAAGAACAATGAATAAAAAAGTTAGTATTTCGATATGGGATATATCGTTTAAAACATATATGTGTCTATATATATATATATATATATATATATATATTGAGAAGAAAAAACTTTTTTTTTTTTTGGCAGTGAAAACTTAGAATAGTTAATTAATTAATTAAGAGGATAAATAAATATAGATTGTCAAAAAGTGAAGGTGATGAGTTGGAGTTGGTAATCTTTGCTTTCACAAAGACAAAACTTTCTTCCAACCATTCACGGAAGGATGTGTATTTATTCAAAGACAAAACACAGAAAGACAAAAAGTTTTATGAACAAATCCACCAAACTACACCACACATATAATATTGCCTGCAATTTTTGATTGTGGATTCGCCTCTCCTCTCCTCTCCTCTCCTCATATATATAATGATAAACATGAGATCACTATAATATATATTTATAGTATGTATATGTATATGTTATGTATGTATGTATAAAGTCACTAAATTCCAATCTGAGGATGTCAAGTATAAGACAGTGACATAATAAGCTCACTAATAAATAACTTCATCTACAAATATAAATTTTTTATGATAGTAAATTAAATTTTGTAGAATAGTCTCATTTAAGTTACCATAGTAATGAATGTTACAAACTAAGTTGATGATTTTTCTACCTAGGGTTAGGTTGGTTGATGAGGTCAAGAGTTGAGACGTGGTAAATTATATATATATATATGTGTGTGTGTGTATGTATCATATTATAGATAGAATTAGAATCTTAGCTATTAATATATATATATATATATATATATATATATATATATATATATATATATATATATGTGCAGTCCAAAAGAGTTTGATGATCAGGCAAAATCAAGAAACAAAAATGTTTTCAAAAGGGCATGCAACAAATATCAAATCAATCTTGATCAAATAGTGTACTATAATAATAATAATAATAAAGTGTTTTGGATAAAAACCTTTGTAGAACAATTTAGTATTGAATAATTGTTTAGGTGAAATGTCAAATTCCACACAACAGGACCATTTATCTATCTATCTATACATACATATATATATATATATATATATATATATATATATATATGCAGTTCTAATTAATCCATGATTTTTCTTTTTTATTTTCCAATCATGTTATAATATCATAATCATTGAAGTTTTCTTGCTTCCTCAACAAAGGCCATGGATTTTACTGATTTGATATAGGAAGATCAGAATAAGAGAGAGAGATTCTTGAAGAGAACAAATTCCAAATTCTTCTGAAACAAAGCTGATAATAATAATAATAATATCGTTTACAATTAAGGAATCCAAAAATCTGGGGAGTGGTTGTTGCCCTTTGCTAATTATATATATATATATATATATATTCCCTTACTAAATCCACTCCAGCCTTCTCCACTATTCTTCACCAAGTAAGTATTAGGTCAAACAAAATCACTATTTTTCCTTTTTTTTTTTAAAAAAAAAAAAACTTTTTGAAGAATTTAATTTTTAGTGCAATTTATATATATATATACTAATTTGATAGGGAAAATTAGCGGAGGAATTTAATTTATATGATTTGAGGGATTATGATACAACTTGCTTTATTAAGAAGAAAGATTAAAAAGAGGGGAAAAAATAACATATATATATATATATATTATAATATTAATACATTGAAGATGCAGTGAAACACATGAATGAAGAGTGTTGAATTGGAGTACATAATATAATACGTATAGTTATGATATAGGAAATTACTAATGTACAATTCACTAATCGTATATTGCTTTCTGCTATAATGCAAAAGCAATCATATCAACTCGTGCATCCAATAGGGACCAAGAAATTGGAGACAAGGCATGCACCATGCATATATATATATATATATATATATATATCTAGAACCAAAGAACCGACCTGTTTAATTCTTCAACCAAATATTTCCTCTCCACCATGCATCGGCTGTTGTAGTTTTGTGGTTGGAATCATTCATTTGTGGATGTATTGGAAATTCGGCAATGAACAAGAAAATAATTGAAAGCGTAAAGTATATAGTTGGATTGATGTGACTTATTATTCGATAGATAAAAAAATTAACATTTTTATTACATGAAATTTGAAATATTTTCTAATTGGCCAAAGTCTCTAGCCTTCAGTATAAATTTGTATCGAAAAATCATAATCAATATCAAATCATATAAATTTTTTTTTTAATATCGAAAAATTGGCTCTTATAATAATTTACTTAATTGACAAGAGATATTTATGAAAGCCAAGTCAATATCATGGGGAGGGACGTTGCTTTTGTTGTCGTTGTTATTAAGTTTGATGTTTTTAATAATTTTTTAAAAAAATTAGATATTTTTTTCCTCGAAAAAACTTTTGTCCAAATTTTCTATTTAGATTACTCTCAAATTTTATCATTTTCTTTTCAATCAATAAAGCATTTATTTATTTTTCTTAATCAATTGATTAAAACATTACTAATAAACTACACAAATAAAATAAAATTCACAAATAACTCGGTAGCTTGGGAAAGTTTGTAAGCAAATTCCTAATGTTTCCTCCAAGGTGGATGGTCGAGGTTTCGAATTCCATGGGGTGATTAACGCTATGTTAAAAACTCTGGGCCAGACTCTAACCCTCGAGTAAGAGTTGAACTATATGAGCGCGCCGCAGGTCAAGTCCAAATTAGTCTCATCGAATAAGGTAGAGACACCGAACACCCCAATTGGTAAAAAAAATAAAATTCACAAATTAAAAAAAGAAAAAAGGTTAGATTCATATACGGAAAAAAAAAAAAAAAAATTGTCAGAGCTTTATTTGAAAAAGAAGTAAAGTCATCTAAACTACAGTGTAAAAACCTAATCAATATGTATTTTTTTACCTTATCATGATTAGCAGAGAAAAAGATAATGTTACTTTTTTTTGAAGGACAAGAAAAAATGCAAAAGAAACGCAGTACTCTTCTTAAAAAAAGACACATATTCAAGAATCTCGGACAAATCACAAAAAGTAAAGTGCTATATGGTTTGGTGAATCGGAATTCGAGTGAAATCATAGGATGCAATCTATAACTTTATAGAACTAAAAAATAATAATAATAAATTTATCATTTTGTGGATCGATTACAAATTTTAATACATTCACAATAGTGAAAATTGGAACTCAAGACTTTTCGTCGTTTTGATACTGTATTAAAATGAGTTAAATTGTCACATACTCTATAAAAGGAGTTATATTTATTCTCTTAACAATATGTATGTACGCCCACAACCTTAGCTAGGAGGGATGAGATTACTAAAAAAGAGCTATTATGACATTTTTTGCTTTGAGTCTTAGATGTTTAATATAAACGTTTTAATTTTTCTACATGCCTCGATAGTCTCAAAGTATATTTTATAAAGAAATAAAATTGAATTTAATAAAATTAAAACCTCATGAATGAAGTTTTTTTTTTTAATTAATTTTAATCTAATAAAATACTTTTTATGCATTTAAATATTTAAAATACAATTTTACATATATGATAATAATAAAAGTATTGTAATAGATACATTACAATAGTTAAGGCGAAGTCTTTATCTCAAGTAAGAGTTGATTTCTGCGGGCGTAACCTAAGTCGAATATAGAAAATTTGGATTAGTTGAAATCATAATGACTCTGAAAATCTGATCGTTTAAAAAAAAAAAAAAAGGATATATTATAATTTTTTTTTTTTTTTTTTTGTTTAGGAGATGAGAGGTAAAGGTTTGGGACCCCATTTATTTTTGAAAAGGAAAAGTCCAATGTAGAAGGAGAAGAAGAAGAAGAAGAAGAAGAAGAAGTTAGGGTTTTAGTGAGGAAAGGAAAGTATATAAAGTGAAAGGACAAACAGAAAATGATAAAAAGTGGAAAGAAGCAAAGCATAAAATTTGAATACAAACAAATTTGTGGAATAACATGCTTTCATGTAATACTGAAAACCACAGTACTCTGATAAGGTTTGGACCATTTTTTTTTTCTTTTTTTTTTCTTTCCTAAAAGCAATTCAAGAATTGGCCAGCACATGAACATGTATATATATATATATATATATATGTGTGTGTATTTATTTATAAAAATCTTAAGATAAATTAAAGAAATTATATATGTATATATATATATATATATGATACGTGTTGATTCAGCAACCAAAAAACACGATGATGATCACTATTTCCATAGACGTAATTCTCTCTGTCTTCTTATCATATTTGGCCCGATTATAATTTAATTTATTATTTAAAAAGGAAAACGCATTTTGGAAAAGCGGCCGGAAGAATTGAGCCGACAAATTCACTCAAAATCTACAATTCATCTCGTGAAAGTGCAGCCGACAAAGCTCATATTAGGTCAAATATATAATAGCATATAATATATATATATATATATACTATTTTTTTTATTAGCATCTTAGTTTTTGAATCAATTATGATTTTAATTAATTTAAATTTAGTTTGAATTATTTCCATAGACTCAATTATGATTCGTACTCGAGGAAAGACCTCGGGAACTCCGGCTCTTTTACATGGCGATTGACACTCACAACGAATATTGAACCATCAAGCTCGTGTAAGTTCCACAATGTGCTTTCTCATTCTGTTAAGTTTGGAGCTTATATATATACTAATTTTGAAAATAGCATATTATCCAAATTCTTATATTCCTTATTTTGACTATGTTCTTAGATTACTTTTAGTTGGCATATATCACACATGTAGTGTTTAATTCTTGTTCGAAATTTTTTTTACTCCAACTCTCAAAAAATTATTGTTTTTACTAATTTAGATTCGACATAATCTAACTACTATTTCTCACCCCGACTTTCACATGAGATACAACACAAATATTTTTCTCCCGATTTCGTAAAATATTTACAATGTCCTTACGCACATCATTGTCAAACTAATACCTTGAATTGGGACAAATTTTTTTTTTTATTTATTTAATGGAGGAGTTAATATTTATGGCTATAATAATTATTTATTTATTAATGAGAAGTAGACCCAATGTGAAGAAATTGGCCTTCACCTAATAATTTGGTTTCCATTGAATGAAAAAACAAATACTTGCACACATTTAACTTATTCTTTGTTTGGTAACTGATAAACCAAAGGGAAAATGAAGTTGTTCAAGTGAGACTCAACTTACAAAAGTCCTACAATACAACAAACTATTCTTGAATTTTTGTGTAATTTTCTTTTCCTTTTATTAATTTTTATTTTTAATTTTCCACAATAATTGTAGACCAAACAACATTCAATACTGATTCTCTTGCTTTAGATGTTGGAAACTACTTCCTTGTTTTTATTAATGGCTTTTTTCTTGTTCCAATTTATATTTGTTCTTATAATTCTACCATTAAATACATTTAAAAAGTAAATATCATTAAAAAAATTAAAGTAAAACCTTAATCTTATCAAAGTAAGAGTTAAGAGTTAGATTAAAAGTAAATATCATTAAAAAAATTAGAGTAAAATCTTAACCTTATCAAAGTTAAATTCTATAAATTAACCAATCTAAACTAAATATGAATTAGTTAGAATATCGATTTCTAATAATAATTATCTAAAAAAAATATTGAGTATTTTTTTTTTTTTTTTAACTTGATAGTTTCATTAACTAATATAATAGAGATTCATGGGATGTTCGTAAGACTAGGACAATTACTAAAAATGTGGTATAGAACCATTCCTAGTGTATTACGCTAAATTCAAAACTTTCACAGGATAAAACGCATGAATAAAACCAAAGTAGAGTAAAGTCAAGAAGGCGTAACTCAGTTAGTAGTACCTTCACTTATGATATGAGAGGTCATAAATTCGAGAGAAGTTAGGATTTTTTTTAAAAAAAAAAAAAAAAAAAAAAGAGAAAAAGTAAAGAATATCTTCGCTGGGGAAAAAATAGCTAAATTGTGAGGCCTGGTTGGGGGATGTAGTTAGAAGCCCATAGAGAAGAAAGAGCCCAAAAACTTTCCCTCTTCATCTTTGCTGGGTTGGGCCGAGAAAATGCATTAAGTTATTATAGGAATAAATTGTTGCCAATAAAATCTAAGGCCCAAGCGAGTTGGTAAGAATTCTTCTAACTTAAATGATGATGAAGGTCAAGTGTGTTGTGGCCGAGTGGTCAACAACCACACTCCCAACCTGAAAGTTGGAAGTTCGACACTCAACTCAGCTTTAGTTCTGCCAACCCAAAGCAATTATGTTTCCGGATCCGGGTGTGGATTATTTGGGTTAACTCGGACACCACACGAAAAAAAAAAAAGAAATGAGAATGAAGGTTCGAACTCATGTATGTAGCTGTTTAAAATTTGAGACGCGAACATGATGTGAATAGGATGTGAATTTGGTTTAAATGTATCCTCTCATAGATTGAGATCCATATAAGACATCTCATCAAAGTTTAAAAAAAAAAAATTATTGCCAATAGAGATATATCTTCAAAAGCCCCACAAAAATATATATATATATATATATTTAAATTTGCTGTAATTTGGAGTCTCATATTGCTTGAAACCCTTTATTTAGTTTTTTTTTTTTCGAAACCCTTTATTTAGTTACATGTATTAAACACGTGAGGCCTAATTCAAAGAGGACAAGATTATTGGCTTGTTTATATAAAATTAACAATTAGATAGTCTAACAATATATATATATATATATATATATATATATATATATATATATGAATTGTGAAAGTTTAAATGAGCTTAATATTGTATGTTTACAGCTTGAAATGTGATAAAGCAAGAGTACCATCCATGGCTTTGGAAATGAAGTATTTAGTGTAATCCTCAACAGTGGTTCCTCTGTAAATTGGAGGGTTTTCTTTTGATACCAATTCCTTAATTGGTTCATATAATCTCGATGAGAACGCTTCTCCGAAATGCGGCCTAAAGAAACTTGCCACTGAAATTCTTGGACCTACTTTTTTTTTTTTCAATGAAAAAGGGATCCGGTATTATAAATAATCAAACAAATACAGAGAGAACAAGACAAAGCAACCTATTAAGAGGGCTGTCCCAGTTTACAAGTAACGAGTAATTCAATCACTCTATACAAAATGCGCCTAACAAAACAGGCAAAACCCGGCCATCTACTAGATTGGTGAACCGTTTGATTCCTAGCGTACCACAACTCGTGGATAGTCTGCCGAAATATATATTTCCAGTAAAGCTGATTTGTCTTTCGTTCCATCAACCTAGAGAGGTTCAAACCGAGCCACCATCAACCGAGTTAGTTGTCCAAAAATTCGCGGCGATCGGCCCCCGGGAGCAAGACGGGCCCCAGACCTGACGAGCCCTAATGCAGTCCCTCAAAGCATGGAGTGTATCTTCAGTCTCCCTCCCACAACAGACACACAGAGGGTTACCGATGATAGACTTCCGCCAAAGAGAGAGTCCTGTAGGCAAACGTTGATGTTTAGCGAGCCAGAGGGTCATGGAGGACCTAGTAGGACCCTTAAATTTCCACAGCTCCTGCCAACCCCCTTTCATCGCCCGCATCTAACCCGCGCAGGATCAACCCGGTGTAAACACTAGCCGAGCTGAAACTACCGAGCTCACTAGCATCCCACCTCCATTGGTCCGGTTGTGACATATCACACCTGTGATTGCGAAGCTCGGAGATTGTATGTGTGTCTAGGTAACCTCCTAGCTCTTGCAACTGCCAATTTCCACCCGAGTCCCAGTAATCCGAGACTCGTCTACGAAGCCATTGCTTGGGTATATCGGTCCCGCATTTGTCCGGAAGTCTCCCAGTAGGCAGCCAATTGTCTGTCCAAAAAAGGGTCGTTCTACCATCTCCAACATTCCATTGGATACCCTCCTTCAGCACCTCCCAGCCCCGAATCATGCTCTTCCAAGATTGGGACTTAACAGACCTTTCCTGAAGCCTCTGCAACCCATGCAGACCCCCATATTTGGCAGACAGAACTCTCGCCCAAAGTTGTTGCGGACCCTTCAGAAATCTCCAAAGCACAATCTGGCCAGGCTGACAAGATTTGTATGCTTCAACTTCCTCAACCCCAAACCCCCAAATGCCTTCGTTGAGCACACACGATTCCAAGCAACAAGATGCATGGACCGCTGGTTCTCCTTGGCAGACCAGAGAAAGTTCCGGTTGATCCGCTCTAATAATTCCAGAGTGCTAGATGGTATAAGAGAAGCCTGCATTGAGTAGCTCGGGATGGTTGACGTGACAGACTGAATCAAAATAGCCCGGGCTGCTCGAGATAGAGACCTCATTTTCCGGCCATAATCTCCCTGCGAATCGTGCAACCACCCGGGCCATACGTATTTCCGGTTGTCCGGGAGTGAAGTAGAGGGATGCCAAGGTATAACCCAAGATTCTCGGTCATCGGAATCCCAAAACTCCCACTAATTTGGCGTTGGAGTTGCTTCGGGGTGTTTGGAGAGAACCAAACGACCGACTTGTGCAGATTCACCTTCCGCCCCGACTGGTCACAAAACCCAGCCATCGACTGTATCATAATATCCCCCCGGGGAATGGAAGCCTTCCCGAATAAAAGGAGGTCGTCGGCGAAGAATAAATGTGAGATCTCGGGCCCATTACGGGAAGCACGCAGTGGCTGCCACTCCTTCGATCAACGGCACGGGAAATCTGCTGCCCCAACACCTCCATGCAAAGAACAAAAAGGTAAGGGGAGAGCGGATCACCCTGCCGGAGGCCCCTCTCAGGCTGGAATGCTGGGAGTTGACGCCCATTCCAAAGAACCGTAAGTGAAGTCGAGGAGATGCACGACATGATCAATTCAACCAAGTGGAGGCAAAAGCCCGCCGCAACCAAAGCACCTCCCGTAAGAACGTCCAGCTGACACGATCATATGCTTTTTCAAGGTCCACCTTGACCACCATACCCCCCCGTGCTCCTACTTTTCGTTGGAGAGAATGAACCATTTCTTGGGCAATCACAACATTGTCAACCGCCCGGCGCCCGGTATAAAGCTAGCCTTGATGTGCCCCGGTTGAGTTTGGTCATTAAGGGTTTCAATCTATTAGCCAAGATCTTTGTTACCACTTTACTAAGCACGTTGCATAAAGCAATGGGTCGAAAGTGGCTCATCGTTTCTGGCTGTTTCTGTTTGGGAATAAGGCAAATGGTGGTGAGATTGTCCTCCTTTCGAATCTGTCCATTACGGAAAACAGCTTGCACATATTGACACACCGACGCTCCCACTGTCTCCCAACAATCCTGGAAAAAGCCTGGAGGTAAAGCCATCCGGACCAGCCGCCTTGGAGGGACCTATTTGGAACATTGCGGCCCCGATTTCAGCCTCGAAACATCCCTATTTAACCACCGCTTATCTCGCATGAGTGAGGTTCGGAAATGTCCATGAACTACTCACAAGGACCCTGTCGGAGAAGCCATATAGAGGTCCCGGAAAATGCTTCGTTGCCCATACTTCCAGTGCGGCCGGATCATCCGTCCAAGTATCACGAAGAGGACTTCAGTTGTACAATATGTTGCCGCGGCGACGAAATAAGAGTCGACATATGGAAGAAGCTAGTATTTCTCTCCCCCCTCCTTTATCCATGTTACCCGTGACTTCTCCCGCCAATACAACTCCTCTTGCTCCAGAATGCCATCCAACTCAATCAACAACTTATCCTCCAGCTGCTCGAGGTAAGGCTTCCGGTGGACTTCAAGCAACCGTTGAACTCCTGCTAACCGATTTAGGCAGCGCCGTTTGCGGACAAAGATATTCCCAAAGCGTTCCCTGTTCCATAAAGCACTCTGTGATGAACACTTTTGAATTTATCGTTTGTTATAAGCTGCATTGAAAATAAAACAAAAATGAAAATCAAGTTTTAGAAATTTACAAAAAAAATAAAATAAAATAAAAAATGTCAGTCTTTATATTATTTTTGTTTAGACAAACGAGGATCCATATTTTATTTTTAATTGGATAAAAGAGTTATTTCCATCAAAAATAATAAAAAGACAAAAATACCCTCTACTTGATTTATATGTGCTTGAAAAAAAAAAACCTGTAGCTAAAATTAACAAAAAAAAATTGACAAAAAAACTCATTTATCCAGTTAAAAAATAAAATAGAGAACCCAACAAAAATACAAAAAAAAAAAAAAAAAAAAAAAAAAAAAATAATATACTCCCTCCGAAAAATGAGGGCTCTCTCTGCCAGGTTCAGTGGCGGCGGCGGACTCTAGGGTTTCTCGTATATGAGTATTGGTTTGGAGGTAGGGCATCGGTACAGCGGTAACATCTAAAGGTGACGAACAGGAACGGCTATGGATGAATCAATCCTTAGCAAACTTGGTAGGGTGACCATTGGCACGGAAGGCTCCTTAAGTATCCCGCTGGATGATGAGGATATCCGGGACGGACTGCAGGAATGTAGCTTGAGTGTTGTTACCTATGTACCGAAGGGGAAGGATATAAACCATTCGGGATTTAAGGCGGCAATGCGCCGTTCATGGCATTGTGAGATCTCTTCGATGCAACACTTGGGAGCCAATCTGTTCCAGTTATTCCTCGAGAATAACGAAGCTGTGGAATCGGTCCTACAAGATGGACCATGGAATTTTGAAAACCACTTAGTGTTGGTGCGGGCATGGAAAGGGACAGATACATTGGATGCATACGATTTTTCTATAGAGAATTTTTGGACCCATGTCGTGGGATTGCCTCGATTCTGCTATACAGTAGATGTGGGTGTGAAACTGTCCAAACTCCTCAAGACTTGCACGCACGTCCGGATACGTGAGGAACTTCGCACGGGGGTTAAATTCTTCCGGATCCGCACGGGGGTTGTCCTTGGGGAACCCCTACGTCGTTGTCTGCGTATGACTACCCCGGATGGGGTCATGCATATGGCTTTGATTAAGTATGAAAGACTTCCCACATTTTGTTTTTTCTGTGGTACAATAGGGCATCGGTATCGTGTGTGTACCCATAATACCGAGAACATACCCGTCGCGGATATGAATTTTGGGCCGTGGCTTGGGGGAGTAGACCACGTGGCCTCCGGCTTGATTGCAAATGCTCTGAACCGCAAAACGGATGAAAGCGAGGATAGGATGGATTCATTTACCCAGACCGCTACAGATGGGGTGATTTCGCCATCTCGGGGTAAGGCCACACTTCGTACACATGGTACTGGGTTACCTCAAGGCTCTTCCTCCATTTATCCTTCTGGCGGTTTGCAAACCTGTGCTAAGACTTCTTCCAAGCCCATTACACCACAGAAACGTTCCGCGGAAGCATTAAGGGAGGATGAGAACGACACCACACATCACTTGGTTATGAAAAAACTTAAATTCCCAGCGGTGGAGGCTGCAGAGCAGCCCCGCCGTCATCAATGAAGTTGCCTGGCGTGGAATTGCCGAGGGTTGGGTTCCCCTCGGGCAATTCACGAACTTAAGAACCTAGTTCGGACGGAGAATCCGGACATTCCGTTTCTCATGGAGACTAGATTATCGAAACAAAAAATGCAGGCGTTACGACTGAGTATTGGGTTCCAAAACGGATTAGTAGTGGGGAGAACGGGATTTGGAGGTGGTCCGGCACTCTTGTGGCATGACGATATGGACATTTCCGTCCTATCATACTCGGTAGGCCACGTTAGTGTCCCGTATCCGCCGATGGAAATTGGGTGCCAGTGGGGTTTCTTCTTGGGTTTCTATGGAAACCCAGAAACAAGCATGCGACATCACTCCCGGGAATTGTTAAGGAGATTGTTCCCTGGACCAAACTTACCTTGGATTGTCCTAGGGGACTTCAATGAAGTCCTTATGCCTAGTGATATTCAAGGCAGACGGGATCGTCCTCAAAGTCGGATGTTGAAATTTCAGGATGTTATTACCCAGCTCGGACTACTCGAAGTGAAGGGGGAGGGGCCTTTCTTTACTTGGAGCAATAAGAGAAAGGGGGCGAACCTTACTTGGTGTCGGTTGGATAGAGTTTTTGTTACTTCATCTAGTTTGGAACTAGCAGACCAGGTCTCCTCCCGGACAATTGCTACATCAACGTCGGACCACTGTGCGGTAATAGCAACTCTTAGTTGTCCTCATTTGACGGGGAGTCCGGGAGCGGCACGAGTGCCGAGGACCGAGGTATGGTGGTTTAAAGATACTGAATGTACGGAGATGGTCCGACGACTTTGGACTCCGGGCGTGACCTCTCTTCACGGTTTCAACGCGCAGATGTCGGCTGTTAAGCTTAACATGCTATCATGGGGCAAGAAGAAGAAAGGCGATCTACCTGTAAAGATCAAGGCTGCGAGGAGACGAGTTGAGCGTTTGATGGATAGTGGCCACCCTATTGGTGCACTCGAGGAAGCCTTTGCGGAACTGGACGCTCTCCTCGGCATAGAGAAAGATCATTGGCAAATTCGTTCTAAATCCCACTGGCTACGTGATGGTGACCGGAATACCTCATATTTCCACCATCATGCATCGTCCCGAAATAGGAGGAACCATATTCACTCTATTGTTAATGGCCAAGGTGCTCGGGTAACATCTTCAAAGGATATCACTAAGGTTGCTCTCTCCTTTTTCTCTCGATCTCTTTACATCAGCTGGAAACCAGGCCGATTTCGAAGTCATTTTTGATGGTACCTACTTTCCCTCACTATCACAACACGATCAAACTTGTCTACTAGTACCCTTTACGCGGGAGGAGGTGTACACAGCTTTTATGGAGATGCACCCTTCTAAGTCCCCAGGGCCGGATGGCATCCATGCAGCTTTTTACCAATCCTATTGGCACATCATTGGTGATGATGTTACATCCATGGTTTTGAACTGCTTGCAAGGGAATATGGACATCAAGGAGATCAATAAAACATGCATTGTGCTTATCCCAAAAATTAAAGGTCCGACAACTATGGGAGATTTTCGTCCGATTAGTTTGTGTAACGTTGTTTACAAGGCAATTTCTAAAGTTATTGTGAACCGCATGAAACCTTTCCTCTCTAAACTAATTGACCCTGCGCAAAGTGCCTTTGTAAGTGGGCGGCTTATTACCGATAACATTATAGTGGCGACTGAAGGCATACATTGGTTGAAACAAGGACTGGGGGGTCGTACGAAAAATATGTTTGCAGTGAAGGCGGACATGTCCAAAGCATATGATCGCATTGAATGGAGGTACTTAGGCTGGATTTTGAAGAAAATGGCGTTCCCGGAGTCTCTTCACAGGTTGATAATGACATGTGTATCTACAGTATCGTTTCAAATTTCAATCAACGGGAGATTATCATCGAGTTTTCAACCTTCACGTGGCCTCCGACAAGGGGACCCCTTGTCACCCTATTTATTCATCCTTTGTGCGGAAGGCTTCTCTAGCTTAATTCAGAAAGCTGTGGCAGAAGGACGATGGAAAGGTTTACAAATGGGTCGTTATGGCCCGATTATCTCCCACAGTTTCTTTGCGGATGACTGTCTTCTTTTTATGGAAGATCACTATCGGAGTATTGGAGTATTGAGGGGCATTTTTGATCAATACGGAGCCGCGTCAGGACAACAAATCAATCCACAAAAATCCACGGTATGTTTCTCCAAATTTATGCCGGACCAACGACAGGAGGAAATTCTACAGGCACTAAACATGCAACACAAAGCACCGGGAGTGGACACTATCTTGGTATGCCTTTTGTGATGGGTTATTCAAAAAAAGAACTCTTCTCCTTTCTCACAAATAGAATGTGGAAGAAGGCACATGGCTGGAAAGAAAAGTTTCTTTCGCGGGGTGGGAAGGAAGTGTTAATCAAGGCTGTTCTCCAATCTATTCCAACTTATATTATGTCCTTATACTACCTTCCGAAATCTACTGTGACTGGCATTACCAAAGTAATCGGACAATTTTGGTGGCGGGCGGGATCAAAGGACGGAATGAGTTGGATACCTTGGGCAACAATCTGCAAGAAAAAGAGAGATGGGGGTCCGGGGTTTAAGGAGCTGGATTTGTTTAATCATGCCTTGTTAGCAAAGCAAGGATGGAGACTCTTAGAAAACCCAAATTCCCTTTCTGCCCAAGTCCTGCGACACAAATATTTTGCTTCCGGTGATTTCCTGGAAGCTAAATTGGGAAGCCGTCCTTCCTTCCTTTGGCGATCATTGTTGGTAGGAAGGGAACTTTTAAGCAAGGGATTACGGTGGAGAGTTGGCAATGGGAAATCGATCAAGGCTTTTACCGATCCTTGGCTTAATATGACGACGGGATTCCGGCCACTCACCACATCGCTTTTCTTACAAAACCAACTCCTTGTTGCAGATCTTATTGAGAGTGGAACTTGGAAGAAGGATATAGTGAACACTCTCTTCTTGAAGAGGGATGCTGACCTGATTCTTGCTATTCCTATCTGCCGGACTGGAGGGAAGGACCGAGTGATTTGGCATTATACACCTACGGGTAACTTTACAGTTGCTTCCGCTTATAGCCTTGCAGTTCACATACGTGATTCTATGCGAGGATTACCTTCTTCATCAAGCCTGGTTTCAGCCTGGAATATTATTTGGGAGCTTGCTGTGCCGCCCAAAGTTCGGCACTATGTTTGGAGACTATGCCATAATTCGCTTCCCAGTAAATGGAACCTTGTTCGACGACATCTACCCGGGTCCGGTTGTGTCAGATGCGGAGCCGAGGTGGAGGATGATCACCACATACTGTTTACATGTCCTCATGCTAGGTCAGTCTGGTATGCTGCTAATTTACCCTCTTCCATTGTATTCCTGCGGGCTAGCAGCTGGCTAGATTACCTCCATCCGGTTTCGAGTATGAGATTGTGGAGAGTGGGATTACTGCTAAAGTGGTAATGGTGTTGTGGGCCATTTGGTACTCCCGAAATGAGTACATCTTTCAGGGGAAGAATACTTCACCCTATACCACGACACAACGAGGTCTTGCTGCCCTCCAAGATTTCTCTTCGTACGAGGAGCAGGCTCCTAGGCAGGTGGCGTCTTCATCCCCACCAGTGCAGAAGTGGTCTCCTCCACTTACGGGATGGTCAAAATTAAATGTCGATGCAGCTTTTAAGGAAGGAACATCAAGTTATGGTTTTGTCTTAAGGGATGAATGTGGGGGGGTGCTTTTTACGGGGCCGGTCCTCTCCCAGCAATTGCTAACGCAACTCATGCGGAACTTATGGCTATCTGGTATAGTTTTGCTGGGATTTTACCACTTTTCTCTGGTAACTTGCTTATAGAATCGGACTGTCAAGTCATTACACGACAACTTAAGTGTTCAACCCCAAATATGACGGAGCTTGGAGCAATTGTTGAAGAACTCCAACGACGTTTTCTCTCTTTTGAAGCGAATATACGTATCTCTCATTGTCCCCGTAATGCTAATAGAGCTGCCCATTTGTTGGCCAGTTATGGCACTAGCTTAGATTCCGACATAGTATGGTTTAAAACTGCCCCTCCCCGGGTGCAACATGTACTGCAAGCCGAATGGATTTCTTAATAAAGTTACTAGCTCTTTGCCCTCAAAAAAAAAAAAAAAGATAGTCAAAAAAAAAGGATAGAAATTTATTTTTCCAAAAAAAAATAATAAAAAGACGAAAATACCCTCCACACGACGTATTGGTGATTGAAACATAATTTTGTAGCTAAAATTAACAAAATTTGACAAAAAAAAACCCTTTTATCCAATTTTTTTAAAAAATAGACTCAATAGTCTATTGTCCAAACAATAAAACAATCTACTTCTCTTAAATTAATAATAATAATAAAAAAAAAACCTTAATATATTGTAATAATTATGGTAACTGAAAATTAACTTGCCTGAAGCATGTCTCCCAAGTTAATGATAAGAGCACCAGTCAATGGAGGGACATTAACCCATTCATTTTCATGCAGAACTTGAAGACGACCGCCAACTTGATCTTGCAGAAGAATGGTCAAGAAATCATTGTATGTGTGATCAGCAGTGCCGAAATTTAGCTCTGGTTCAGGACAAGCTGGATAGTAATGTCCCTTAACCACGATTCCCTCTCCACACCCCATACTTTCCATGTGAGTTTTGTTCAGTCCTAAAGCTTCCGATAGCAGTCTAAATAGATGACAGCCTAATCTCGAAATGTGTTCCGAGTATTCTGTTGTTATCTTCCTGCAGTAACAAAAAAACACCAACTCACCAAAGTATAGGTTTAGTGTTTTTGTTCAAAAATGATTTTTTATACTATTGAAATATAGTTTCAATCTGATCTATATGTATGTTAAGTGTGTGTCTTTGAATAAAAATGTAATCTTTGAATACGTCTTTATTAAAACTTTGTATATGAAGATAAAGATCATACAATTATATGAGAGTATATATTTTAAAAATAGAGTCAAATACCAAGTTTTTGTAAAAGAAACTAATTTGGCGAAAAGACTTTTTAAAGACTATTTTTTATACATGCAATGCCTAGTTAGAATTGAAACGTTTATATCACAAAGTGAAAAAGGCCTAATAAATACGCAATTGTCGTATATATCTTTTCAAACATCTTTTAACATATTGTTTAAATGACTAATAAAAATATATTACTTAGTTAATGTTTATATTCATATTTATAAAATTCTTTTCTTGAAAAAATAAAAATTAAGAAAATATCATATTTTTAGGAGCAACATATTGTCATATGTTTTTAATTATCTTTTAAGATATTATTTAATTGACTAATAAAAATATGTTATTTAATCTAAAAACTAATATAATTTTTTTTTGAAAAAATAAAAATTAACAAAATATCAACTGACATGTATTTTAATTATTTTATTAGTATATTAACATATTTTAGAGGATGATTAAGTAGATTTAATCTATTGTGAAACATATATATATATATATATACGTATAATGTATGTACTTATGATCTTGTCCGTGGGATGAGTTTTCATATTCACTTTCTGAACTTTTATGTCGGTTGCAGCCAATTGTCTCTTTCAGGGATTTATGTCTAGCAATAGTACCAATCACATGTAAGAAACCAGTAAAATTCAAGTACTAAATTACTCCTAATTTATTTTTGTTTTTAAAGTTAATAACATTTTAATTAATCTGAATTTCATATTGTCTCGACTCATTTTAATAGTTTATAACGAAAATTGAACTAAAGATTTTGTATTATTGGCTACTAAATATGCTTCATTTTTATAAATGTGTTAAAATTCTCAACATCAGAGTTTAAAGGATTATGTCACACCTTGTGACTAAGTATACATTTATTTATTTATCTATAAAACTCATGTAATTATTTAATTAGGGATTTTCTCAGTCAATTGATACACATCAACACAGTTACTCTATAGACAACAAATTATGCAGGTTAAAGTTCAAGATTCAAAGGCAAACTTTTGTTTCTGTATCAAATTTGTGCATAAATTTTATATAATTGATCAGTCATAAATACACATCCCTTATTTTTGGGACAAAGGGTGCCTATTGAATGAATAGACACACATCCTAAAGATGAATCATGAATGCTATGCCATACAACAGAACAAAAAACAAAGACAATCATTCTCAAGCAGCTAGAATCTGGAAGCTGAAACTTTTTTTCTTCTTTTTTTATTTTTATTTTTATTTTTTTTTTGTATCTGATCACCAGGATTTTTATTCTTCTCTTTTGATTCGGTTGTTTAGATATCTGCAATGATGCAAATTTCTAGGATCTCATTACAACCAGTTTCTTGATATATTCTTCTGCAAGATACAATTCAATGGAAATTGATTGCATTTGGTGGTGGGCCTAATTCTGAGATCAACTGTAAATGAATGCATATATGTCAATAGAAGAAAAGAAATATTTCAGGGCATAAACTTGAATAATTATTCTGAAAAGGGAAACAAAAAAAGTATCTTGCAAAAACCATGTAGAAGGTTTCTCACCTCTATACCACAGTCTGTTGTCCTGCAACCCCAGTTGTTTCGAGAAGAGGTTCCTCGAGTTTCATAAATTTGGTGAACTGCATAATTAAGGAGGCATGAAAATTCAGTTTCTTCTCTAAATTCCTTTGGATACAATAATGATAAAGAAAAAAAGTTTTACCTGTGATGTCTTCAGCTCCAGTTCTTCCCATTCAAGATATGAATTACTGCCTTCCACAATTCCAGTTCCAGCATAGACCAATGCAACGGGGCCCTAATGGATTAAACTTTAGTATTAGCTAGATGTAAGTACATAGTGTCTGCCTGCACCAACTGAGAAGAACTGTTAGGGAAACTATGCTGATTGAGGAGATTTTATCAATACCTTTCCAAGTAAGGCAGATCTTATACCAACTGCAAATTCGCTCTCCTCACCTCCAAACCAACCAACAGGACCAGCATACATTCCTCGATCAAACATTTCTATAACAAATCAGTAATCATGAATTTGCATAACAAGATAATTGATATTTCTAAATCAGCATTCAGTAAGTTGCAAGACCTAACACAATGAAGACAGAACAGAGATAGAAATTCTGCAGATGTCACAATTGGTTAATGAAGAATTTATTTGGAGCCCATGAAACTACTAATGGTCATACAAGGCAAGAAGTTCTGATGATTCTGGACAGTGTATCAGAACATGTTCTATGACAGGTACTAAGTATAGGCCATTTTTGTTTTTCTCCTATAGAACATAGCATGTAATCTTGATTTTGTATTTTAGTTTCAGAATGGTATACAGGAAGAAATCAGATTCAAGCAGACAACATAAATCAAATAAATTTCTAGTTATGTTCATTATTGACAAGTGAAGCAAAAATGGTTTGCACCTGTTTGTGCTATTAAAAGCCTTGCTTCTTCAGTAGGCAGTCCACAAACGGCTGGAGTTGGGTGTAGAGAAGATAAAATCTTAAACTGGGAAAGTGAAGATTATTAGGCCAATCACATTCTAACAGATCCAAAAGTTTGCATTTGTAACATGTGATATGTAATTGGTTCAAGGAACTGCCAGTAAGATGAAGACATTACCTCATCATCTTCGCTATGCAGCTTTCCAATTAGTCGAGAATAAAGATGCTGAATTCGTGGGAGTTTCCGCAATGACTTCTTTGGATTGATTAGTACATCAGAGCAAATAGCCTGAAAAGTAAAAAGAACAATGTGACAGACATACTGTTACAGCATGAAGCATATCATTACAAGTAGTTGAGTTACCTCTAGTTTCTCCTTAATGCAAGCTCGTACTATGGCAAACTCATTGTGATCCTTTGGGCTGCAAACAAAATAAATTAGATGGAGGAGGAACAATGGCAAACAATTTGTATTACTTAGTGTCAAAAACAAACCTGGAAAGTAAATCTTCTCCTATCTGAATATCTAAAGACTTTGAAGCACCTCTATGTCTTGTTGCAGCCAAAGCCTCACTAGAAATGCTAAGCTTGTGACGGTGAAAGAGTTGCTCTGGCTGTTTTTCAGAATATTTTGGACATTAAAACACTACATTTGCAGCTATTCTAAGCTTCAGAACAAATTGAAGATGGAATTCATGAAAGCCTTAAAGTTTGAGTTTCCCGGAAAAGGAAATAGAAAAGCAGTACTGCTTACTGTGTTTCCAATGAAGGCTGGTGATTGAGGAGGCTGAAGACAAAATTGATAGGCATTTTCTCCTTCAACCTGAAAAGGTTTGACAACCAGATCATATCAACTAATAGAGTTAAGAACAAATAAGTAATTAAAATTAATAGGAGCTTACAGATTTGACACCTGTAAACAAGACAGCCATGTTAAAGGGTCAATATCCATTGTAGTCTCGAATTTGCTGCTACGTGCAAGAACAACCTGTATTGCCAAGAAAATGGAATTCCAGCTTTAGGTAGAGAAATAAGATAAACAAAGATCAAATCTAAAGGAATCAAAGCATGATTAGAAACACAAGTGATTGATAGTCATATGGTTCTTTAGATTAATTCTAAAACTGAAGCTGCTAGATAGGAAGCAGGGAATGTGAATGCAAATAATTGAGTTTTATAACCTTAATCAGTTGTGAATCTTCACTTCTTATAATCTCCAGAGCTCGATCAACAGCTCGAACCCAAGACACTTTGTTGGGAACATAGGTAGAGCTTAGTACTGAACTGTGAGGAACTTCTTTCTGAGATTTTATTACAATGGATGACACCTACAAAAGGACATGTTCTAAGTACATTCCCGAGCCACTAACAGGTAAGAGAAAGCCATAATCTTGTACAATATGAACCTGCAATAGAGTGGATTCAAGTGTATTCAGTGCTTCTGAGTATGTCCATGAAAGAGCATTGTCCCATGCAATGGTTGCAGCAATTATAGAGCTTCCTTTCAGCTCATCAAACTCAACCTAAGTTCAATTATTTTGCCAAAAGAAATAAGGACAAGAACTTATGAACAAATGAACGAAAGAACCCCTCAGCATAATACATTTTTTACCTGAGGAACCATGAAATAAAATGAACCAAATGCCTTCCATTCAGATGATATAGCAGCCCCTGAGTCAAACCGGATTGCGCCATAAGCACGAATTAAGGGATGCTTCTTAGACAGAAACCTTCAATGCAGCAACCAGGGAGTTACAAAAGAAAAAACATGGATTGCTATGCTCATACTACTATGATCATGATTAAAAGTACAAAGTTTTACCTTTTGATAGCACACCAATCATCAAAAGAAAATGGGTGGACATGGCGAAAGAGGACAGCAGAGCCTATCCCTGCCACACTAACCAGGTTATGCTCAGCTAAGGAATGGTCCTTATTATTAATATGTGAAGAAGGATCACTTCTAGATGAGAAATAGCACCGAGGCAGCAGAGAAAGATTATTTTGAGAATGCAGCCAATCAAGTGCTTCAATCTTCTGAAGAATTGGCACCTTTTTTACAAGCAATTGTCATATTTTAAACAGCAAAACAACAATGTTATAATCAACCACAAAAATAAACAAATAAGTAAACATTAAAAAAATATATATTAAAAACTAAATATAAGCAAATTACTAAAAATTTAGTCTTTGCAACCAAATTGACACATTTAAGGGGTTTAATAGTAAAATTTTTAATTATTAGGAGGCCATTTGCAAATTCTAGAAATTGAGCAAAAGATGTTGAAATCTTCCTTTTTTGAATATGTATTTAGTTAGACCCAAAATACGGCCCATTGGATCCTTTTAATACAACAAATACAATTAGAAAAAGGAATAATGAGTAATAAATATTTGATTTATTCGCAGTAAATAATCAATATGGGGTTTTATATGAAATAGTGCCCAATGATATTATTATAAGATTATTCAAAATCTCTCTATTGCATTGAACTTTTGGTCTTTAGCCAAAAAATAATAATAATAATAATAAAAAAAAATTAACAAAATCCATTATTATGTCTATATGTTGTTGAAGATAAACTTATGGATTAACTTCAGAAAAGAGTGTGTGGCTGTGATTTCTGTATGGTAACTCACCTCGAATCGAATAATGCCGGAATCATACAGCGGAGGTTTCGATTTCAGGTCAAAAACCACCGATTCAAGCCGCTGAACGGCCATCGCAGGAGTAGAAACCGGTGAAAATGTTCGCGTTTCAAAAGTTCCTACCGGAGCTCTTGGATCACCTTCGCAACCGTTCATGGATAGCGGACAAAATACTGTGTATCTCTGTTGAAATAAAAAAACAAAAATTAAAACAGAGAGAGATTCAATAACATGAGCTTTTGATGAAATTAACGGTTCCTCCATACATTTTTGGAGAAAATGATGAGACTTACTTGTGTTGAAAGAGGAGATAATTGTTTCGGAGGAAGAGGTGGTGAGACTGATATAAAAGTAGTACTTTTCAAGAGTTTTTGCTCTGCAAAATTTGAAATATTGATATGTGGTGTAGAAGCTGATGCCATTACTGTGCCGTGTGACCGTGTGAGAGCTCATGGATAAGGAAATTGGGGGAATCACTAATCACCGACAACCAAATAATTCATTTAATTTAAATTTGTGCTCAAACTAGTTTAAAAGTTAGATCAATTTCAAAATATTAATCTTGAACATCTTCTATTTAAACACTTCATACAAATATATACAATATTAGAAATCGAAATTTCAAAAAGAGGTAATACTCACTACATTACATATTACGGGCTTAATTTAAACAAGATTAATTGTTCATTCATCAACCCTAAAATGTGGTAAAGAAACGTAACCATCGAAGCCTTGTTTATTGTAGTATTCGATATACTCGTTCAAAGTGACTTCTCCATAAACAGGGGGATTTTCTTTGGACAACAACTCTTTGATCGGACTGTATTTTTTAGTAGTGTAACCTTTTCCATTGTTGGCCCTTAAGAATCCTGCACAATTGATTCTGGTGCTAGTTCCGTTTGCAAGTGCCCTGTGATGCACACTCTTGAACTTGTCATTTGTGCACAGCTGCAATCACAGAACAAGAAATTTAAAGAATTAGACTAAAGAAAACAACTTATTTGAGTAGTTACATTTTTACTTAATTTATGCCCAAGGACATACAAACACATTCATGTAATCTTACAATGACATAGAAACAACACGGTTCTCATAAATAATGAACCAAATATATAAACTAAAACTATTGAAATATTTTAAGTTCAAATTTTATCTATTAAATTAAAGATAATAGTTGTGTTATCAAATTATAAAAGATAATCACACAAAATAGTAAATTAAATGAAAGAAATAAGATAAACAAATAGATTTTACGTGGAATTTTAGATAAAAAATAATCACGCAAAATTTACATGGAAACCTTGATGTGAAAAAACTACGAGCAAAGAAGAGAAGAATTCCAAATTCTTCTCCAAGACAAAAATATCAAAACTCTAAAATACACTTATATATGTTGGGTGACTCGGTTCATACTACAGGGTGCTGCCTCACACCTTTACATGGTCAGTGGTGAGCTACGATTTTGAGCATTTTGGCTCTCAACCTTCACTACCATCACAAGCCCCTAAAATAAGTTACCACTAAGTCACACCATAAACTTTTTAAGTCAGTCAATAACAAAATTTGAGTTACAATCTCTAACAAATTCAATTTTCTAATTAAATAGCTACTCATTTAGTATTTACTCCATTATATAAACTTATAATACTCTTTTTTTTCGTAATAGGTGAGTTTTAGGAACAACTTTTATTGAAGACAAAAGTCAAATTATTACTATTATAGTTGCATCATCTGACTTTTTCGAGATTAATTAATTAAGGTATAGCAGTGTCATACTCATTTAAACATGTTTAGATTCAAAGAGCAAGATATGAAATTCACACACAAACACACAGTTACCTGAAACATATCACCCAAGTTAACACTTAGGGCTCCAGGAGTTAAAGGAACATCAACATATTCATTCTGATGAAGCACTTGAAGTCCTGGAACTCCATTTTGTAGGACTATTGTTAGGAACCCAAAATCTGTGTGGGTTACTGTGCCCAAAGTCAAGTCTGGTTCAGGACAAGGTGGAGAATAGTGTCCCTTAATGTAAAGACCCTCAGCACACCCCATATCTCTCAGATAATTCTTGTCTAATCCCAGAGCTTCTGATAGTAATTCATATAAATACAGCCCTACTCTCTGCAGCTCTTTCCCATACTCCTCCATCACACCTCTGCAATTGAACAATATTATATATATATATATATATATATATATATATATATATATAGATAATTGGTCAATTTAGTCACGATTTTATTAATAATAAAGGGTAATGTTAATACAAATAGTCAATTTAAGATATCATTTTGGTATAATGAAGATAGTACTAAATAATTGAGTGATTGTCGTTAGACCCATAATCATAATCAATTGGTTTAAGTGAAATAAACTTTTGGTATAATCAGAATAATACCAAATAATTGACTATAAGTGTGATCGGACAAAAATGTAGTTGAATGGACAACAACTAAAAAAGTAACTCATAACTAGTAGATTATCATCTAATCTAAAAGTTAAACTAAATTAAAAGCATGTAATTATCTTGGAATAGCATGAAATAATTTTAGCAAAATTTTATGATGAATTAATTATACGTATACCTGAACATCTCGGGAAGTTCTTCCCAATCAGGATCAACAGGAGCTATTTGACAGAGGAAAGAATCCTTCCACGTAACTTTCGATGTATTATACAGGAAAAAGTTACTGCTGAAAATAACCCTTCTTTTGGCATCACGACTGTAGTATTTCTTTTTGATCTCCGGATCTTGTTCATGGAACTTGAAAGTAGCTTCGATGGCTTTCTCCATCAGAGTAGAAGGAATTCCATGGTTCACGATCTGAAAAAACCCCCAATTTTCACAAGCATCGCGAAGTCCGTCAACGATTTTCGACCGATCCGAATCGCCGCCGCCGCCGATATCTATAATCGGAACCTGGTAATTATTCTGCTGATTTGATTTTGATTTTAATTTCTCTTCGATGATGTTTTCGTGAATAAACATGGAAGGAATCTTCTTAATTCCTGAATCAAACAATCCTTTTACTCCCAACATTGATTCGTCGAAAGCTAATTTTTCGTTGTCGGAGTCTTTATTTGGTTTGCTCAGCCACTGAGTTGCCCTGTCGAATCCGGCGTTCCCCATCATAGCCGTCTTCTCCATGATCGGAACACTCTGTTTTTTCGAGATCTAATTAACAAGGCTGCTTTTTTTTTTGATGATGAATAGTTAGTTCCTTCTTATAAATTCAGTTCAGGAGATGAGATTATGTTGGGGTTGGTGTGTCAACCCAAGTCCCACATATCGGAAGATTAGGCAAGGGTCGCTTAGTATATAAGGAGTTCTAAGAAAAAACTCGTGAGGACTTAGACCCAAAATAAATAATATCATACTAATATGAAGTTAAGTGAGGAGGCGAACCAAGTAGCCATTAATTAATTTGGTCTGAAACGTAAAATTAAAAATTAATAAAGTAGATTTCAGTAGTGAACATAATCACACTGGTTTTGAAATTTTATAATATTGTCAAACTTCTTATCTTTGATAATAAATTGAGTTTTTAATTTGGTTTTGTCGCTTTAGGGTTTTCTCCATAATTTAAATTTTTTTACTTTATCATTATTAAAATTTATTGTTTAAGAATAATTGTAGAGTATTTGCTCCATTTACATAAACAAGAATTAAACTCTCAACATCATTTTTTTTTCTTCTTATTTACGGATTTTCTGGTTTATTTTCCATACAAATAAAATAAATAATACAACTCCCACAATACAAAGAATTCCAAAAAAAAAAAAAAAAAAAGAGCAAGAAAACACTTGAATCCTGGATCAGTCCAGGGTTTAATTATTTTGAACCTTGAAATGAGGCAATGCAGCGTATCCATCAAGACCTTTGGAGGTATAATATGCAATGTATTCATCCATGGTCACATCTCTGTATACTAGTGGATTCTCTTCCGAAATCAATTCCTTGACCGGTCCGTACA